>CM016617.1:124130222-124352609 GCA_005393395.2 Gossypium australe | reverse complement strand
GAACGAGGATCGTTCCTGGATAGGTAAATAGTCATACCGGTTCTCCCACGTCTTGATATGTGCTGACCAAAAACTTGGCCAATCCACGTGCAACTGCCGTAAGTGCACTTTGTGCTCATCATCGAGCACCTCAGGTGGCACGGGAATCGGTTGCCGGAATCCAAATTGACGCAAAACCCGATCTGACTGGTGCATCTCCAGGGTCGCATAGGTGATCAATAGGACCTTCACGTGCCAACAGTTTGGATTTTGCAAGAACTCATCCGGAATTACTGCTCGAATTGTCGGATCCTCGTGCGATGTCCACTGAAACTATATTAACATTACAAAAATATTAGTTATATACATAATACTAAACACTAAATACGAAATACTAAATTATAAATATGAAATTCGAAACTTACATGAGATTCTGATCGTTGGTCCAATAGAAGCCGTATATCTTCAAGCGAGGTAGGTATTCCAGCATAACTCGTCGAATGGTTCCACCTAATTAAATAAATTTTTAGCATACAATTATAATATAAATCTACGTAATAATTGTAAAATATAACATTAAATTTACCTCGTCATCAGTGGGAATGAATATGGTTGGTCGAGTCGAGGACGTAAAAATGGAAATCGAAACCGTGCCCATGACTGCAGTAGTGATAGGTAACCTCCGATTTTCGCTTTACTCGGCCGCATCGCCCCGCACATCTCCCGATACAACCTCGATAGCACGACAGACCCCCAACTCAATTCACCGGCTGCTCTGAAATCAACAAGTTTTAACAGCCATCTCAAGTGTACGAGGTTTCTAGAAAGGTCCGGCATCAGATAGCCTCCAATTATCTGAAGAATGTATGCCCGAGCATACCGTATTCTTTCTATTTCGGTCGAACCCTCATTCGGCTCCGGGAATGTGTCTTGTAACCAGGCCATCTTGATCCGAGCTCTTGAATTTTATCCGGAATGGCACCCAGAAGCTCGTAGCATACGGCTCCCCAATCACCAGAAGTTGCGGACCCTGTGACTACCGACCCGTCCACCGACAATCCCAACTGCAACTGCACATATTCCAGAGTGATGGTATACTCTCCGCATGGAAGATGGAGAGTGTGCGTCTCGGGTCTCCACCTCTCTATCAACACACTGATCAAAGGCGGCTCCAACTTGAACCCCCGGCCTATCGTGGCCACGTGCCAAAAACCCGCTTCCCGCAGGTAATTCTCGATCAACGGTGATGGGGGACCATGCATGTTGCGAATATAACTTCCAACACCCGATCTACAGATAGTTTAAAAAATTATAAAATAAAAATTAATTAAAATTGCATAATTGTAAAAAATATTAATAATATTAAAAATTAAAATTAAAACTTACCATTTGCATTTGATCGACGGAGATGTGCTTGTTGTCTAGACGAAGTAATTCCCAGCCATTGTAATACGATCGAAAATTTTAAAATTTTCCAAAAAATATATTAAAAAATTAAAAAGGGCTTTTTTGTAAATAGTAAAGGACTATTTGAGGAATTTGAAGTTTAAGAGATTTTGAGTAAGTTAAAGTGTGAAAAAAATAAAGGGTTGGAGGGGTTTTATAGCTTTTTTTTTGACCGTTGGGGCCCCCAACGGTCAAAAAAATTTGACCATTTTTTTTACCATTGGCCAGCAAAGCGCGTCCACAGGGGCGCGCTTTGCTGACATTTCCCCTCAAAACGCGCTGACGTGGACGCGTTTTGAGGGGAAACGACCCTTTTCCGTAAATTTTCTAGAGATCAGCCCAATTCCGTAATTTTTTTTATTTTTTTGGTATATTTAGGATATTAACCCCTTTAGCAGCCACCCATGAGGACGGCGAGGTACAATTAATATTAAAAAACAAGCAATTTATAAATGTTTAGCACATTAGGCATCCTTATGTTTATACTTATTTTAAGTAAATAATTCAACAATGTTAAAAAATTCATGATATTATAATAAAAAAAAAAGTCAAACCATTAATATAAATTATGTAAATCATTTTCATAATTTTAATTATTTTCTTGGATCAAGTGGGAACCTCATTAAAACGAAGGGTTCAAAGAAAAGCCACATTACTTACTTGCCTTTAAAGTCAAACATAAAGTTAACGAGCGTAAAAGTATCACGGAGGTTTCTGTATTACGAGTTAGATTCTATTTTATCTTTATTATTTTAAAAAATAGTAAGTTAGTCCATGTACGCTAAAGCAAACTAGCTGTTTTTGTTAATTTTTTTATATATTTCTACTGTTAAAAACTGGTGTGGTTGATAAAATAACCAGACAGTTATGCCAGTGGATCTTATGCAGACATATGAAGATCAATTTTTAACAGTAAAGATGGGTGGAAATTTTAATAAAATTGTCATTTTGCTCTTTGATCTAACATATAATAACTAATTTTATCATTTTTTGAGTAAAAAGGACAAAATGCAATCTAACTCTTAATATTGCTATACCATATTAATAAAGCAGTTCTAATCCAACTTAATATAATGTGGGACTATTCCTTAAACCAACAACTAGGGACGAAATCAGAAATTTATTTTAAGCGAGGGAAGGCAAGATAAAATTATCTTTTTTAAGGAAGGTCAAAATATAATTTCATTATTATATTAACATACATTTCGTAATTTTTAAAATTACTATAAGGAAATTTCACCATCTTGGGGACTAAAAACAAGTTTTACCATTTTGGGGAGGGACCAATAACTTCAAAAAATAACAAAGCTTTGGACCATACATTAATTTCAATGTGACATAAATGTGTGGGGGAGATCTATTATTTTGTCCCCTTAATCATTTTACATATCAGTGTTTTTACATCACGTGGCCTTTTATCTTTACTTCTGTCACATATATTCCCGAATGGACTGGTAATGGTGGTACAACTTGTCATTTTTCTTAAAAAATTGTCTTATTTAATATTTTAATTAAACTGTTTTATTAAAAAGTTTCATTAATTTATGGATTGAATTTTTACTCGATTGGGATGAATATTGTTGTCAACACAGGAAAATATGGGTTCGAATATGTTAAAGCGCATTATCCTCCTATATATGAGTTGGGAGGGACTTTGAATAGTTTTAAATATTGTCTAACGAAAAATACAGGTATGACCAAGATTTATAATAAAATTATTTGAAAAAATTATTAATTTCATAAAATTTTAATTAAATTTTTTATAATTTAGTCCAAAATCGACCGCATCAATATATGTTGATAGGAAATAAAATCTTTTTTTTTTCCTTTGCAGAATCTCAAAAATTGTTTATTAAATCAATTATTTAGATTTAGGTTCGTCACTTTGTATAAAATACAGTAATACGCAATAATTGAAATTTGATATTATTAATAAAATTTTGAACATTTTAATAAATTAAATTCTTTTTCTTCAATTTAATATCCTAAAAAGGTTTGTCGGTGATTCTTTTTCATATCATGGACTATTAAAAGAAATGAAATAATCAATTTGCAATATTCTTGTGAAACTCGATTCGAATAAATAAAAAATTTAAATTTCGAGTTAATTGAATCGAGTTATTTGAATTATTTTCCGATTTCAAGTCAAGTTGAATTTCACAATTCAAATAACTCGAATAATTCGAATAACAGATTGATGTAAATAACCTTTTGGTCCCTGTTAACTTTGAAAATAAAAAAATTGGTTTCTCTCTCAACAAAAATTACAAAAAAAAATCAAAATAATTTTTAAATTTCAAAATATTTATAAAAATTTTAAAATTTATATTTTAAAAGAAATTATAAAAAAAGGTTAAAATATTAATTTTTTTCTAAAATAATAAATTTGGGGACTTAATCAATGATTCAAATTTATCATACTCAAGTATTTTTTTTTATTTTGCTTTGAAATTATTTTCAAATATATATGGTTTCAAATTTATGTGCTCTACCATAGATTTAGTTATACAGTAATAATATTTTTATTTGAAATGTTTAATTTTTTTAATTTAAATCAAAAAATTTCACTCGATTCGACTCAACTCGAATTTTATTTTACTAGATTCGATTCGAAAAAAAAATTCAAATTGAGTTAAGATGATAAAATAGGATTTGTGAACTCAATTAACTAGAAATTTTTTCAGTCAATTCGATCAAACGCTCACCCCTACTCGTGATCACCTATTGGGTATTGGCTTCAATTGTAATTCTTTAAAAGGTTTGGTTCGGTTGTTAAATATATATTTTTTGAAAATCAGAAAACGTTTGGTAAATAGCATTAAGAAATAGATTTTTTTTTAAAAAAATAAAGCATGAAAATATGTTTATTTCTTATTTTTCTATAACTGAAAATGAAAAATAAAACAAAAAAATTCTATATTAATATGGATTCAAATCGAATAATAGATATTATACTTAATATAGTTGAAAAAATAATATTTTTAATTTTACAAAATATTTTTAAGAAAAATAAATTTATTTTTTTATTTTCACGTATTTTAATTTCTTTTCAATGTTTTCCACAAAAAAAATTCTACTACCAAACAATCCAAAATATTTTGTCCTTCTGATTGATATCTATCACCAAAATGTTCGGAGCTGTAAGGTAAATGCCTATATTAATTAAAGTTGGCAAATAATTTTTGGGTAAATTATATCGATAGTTACTTTAAATAGTGTCATGTTTATTTTGGTCATTTTAATTTTTTTTTGTCAATTTAGTTATTGCCGTTAGAAAATTTGACCTAAAATATAGGCCCGAAAAATGGGCTTGGGTAAAAAAATGAGGCCCGTTTAAAAAACGGGCCGGGCTTCGGGCATGATTTTTTTTGCCCGGACCCGGCCCGGCCCGAAATATTTTAGTATTATTTTTTATTTTTTTTATTAATAAAATTTTAACTTTAATATTTTTTTTGGATTGTTGGTGATGCTGTTTTTCTACTGTTTTTATGGTGTTTTTGCCACTGTTTTGGTGCTGTTAGTTGCTGTTAATTGCTGTTTGTTGCTGTTTGATGCTATTTGCTGCTGTTTTGGGCTGTTTTGATGCTGTTTTATGATATTTTATTGTTTTGTTGTTGTATTTAATATTATTTCGATATTGTAGAACTTTTATTTTATTATTAATTTGGTTATTATTTTAGTTCAAACAAGTTGTTTCAATTTTAATATAATTACTTCTTACTGTTCTATTGTCATTTTTAATATTATTTCGATATGTTTTTTGAGATCCTATAATATATTGATTGAATATCAAGACTTAAAAAAAAATTATTTACTACTTTTTTATATATTAATCATTAATATTTAAGTTGAAGGCTCCATATCTCAAGTTTCCAAGTGACAAACATGTGTTTTAAGTTACTTGCAAAAGTTGAAATGTCACTTGATTTTTATTACCAAATTAAGAACGTGTGTTTATTTTATTCCATATTTAATTTTTTTAAAATTAAAATTTTGAGAACATGAAAAAATTATTAATAAATTAAGCTAAACAAATTAAGCATCTATTTTCGTAAAGTAGAAAATTAAATGGTAGAATAGTATCATTATGAGATTCAAAGTAGAAAATAAGCAAATATTTTTTTAAATGTATTTGATTCATTATTTTTTATTTTTTATTTAATAAATAAAAAATAATACGGGCCGGGCCGGGCCGGGCTCGGGTTTACCCATTTCATGTTGGGCCGGGCTTGGACAATTTTTAGACCCATATTTTGGGCCGGGCTGGGCCCGGGCTTGCAAACCAGGCCTAGATTTTTAGTTGGGCCTGATCCGAGCCCGGCCCGGCCCATGTACACCTCTAATTGGACCTTCAAAAAAAAGAAAAAATTGTTCTTTTAATCTCTTTAAAAATTACAAAATTTCAGTTAACATCATTGCTATATCCGTGAAATTTTAATTTTTTATGCTTAGGCAAAAACAAATACAACGATTTGTCGTAGCTCTACCTTCTATGACGTCGCCATTGTCTCCGCTCCATCGTCTTTCACCTGAATAAGAAAATTCCATCATGATTTTTGCCCTCAAAAATGTCATCACTCATTCAATATCTTCCTCTTCCTCCACTACTGATGTCGCTGTTGACTTTGGTTGGAAAGTAAATCAATGCAACCGAATCCCTTTTTCACATCCTTCCACCCAATTTTAATTGCACTAATTAAAACATTATACACCAACTAGTGCATGAATAATATTAAAAAATACATATAATTTCTAACTTTTTGTCATTTTCTTCTTTGATTGCTTGCTATTTAAGTGTTTGTTGTGTTATGATTGAATGGTATTATATTATTTTTGGTGTTTGGTATGCTTTGGAATATCCTTTTTGAAAGGAAAACTCAAAATAAAAAGTTATTTTGATTGGGTGTAAAGTTTTGAATTTATAAATTATATATTTGAAATTTTGATTTAATTTAATTGTAAGTAAATTATAGAGATAGTTATTAAATTATTGTCTTTATTTTTATTTCAGTTTTTGAATTTTTAAAATTTTCGATTTAGTTACTAAATTATACGAAATCAAATTTTATTTACTTAATAGTAAATTTAGCTTTTTAATGTTTATATATTTTATCAGTTTGATCCTAAATATAAAAAAAAGTTCAACAAATTTAACTTTCAGTGTTTACAAAATTTATCATTTTAGTTCAAAACTAAGAAAATTCAATAAATTTAACACTCAACATTTACAAAATGACAAATTTGGTAAATTTTTAAAATTTAACCTATAGGCAAAGCAATTATCTAAATAGCCGTATATTTGGTATCCAAAAGTAATAGTGTTAATATTTTAGTGTTTAATTCGGGTTTTAGAGTTAACTCGATGAAAATTCATAATTAGCCAATAATATTAACAATTAACTTCCATTAAACCAAATTTAAAATCGAGTTAAATCACATCCATCAAATTGTATTTAACAAATTAAATGCAAAATTAAATAAATTCACAATTACCACTAAATTTATTCTATTAAAAAAATATGAAAAATTTAAACCTAATAATATTAGCAATTAACTTTTACCAAGTCAACCTTAAAACCCGACTCAAACACTAAATAGTTAACAACATTACCTTTGGGTACCAAAATATATGATTTGTGTCAAATACATGTACCAAATTGGACCAAAATAACACATGAACCGTATTAGAAAAAGTGCCAAATTCATGCACCAAATGATATAATAAGCCAATCTTTAATTATATATAATTATACTATATATTAAGTAATAGACTAAATTTATATCACAAGTTGATTGAACACTATCTTAATTAAGAACTGAGAAATAAAAAAACTGAAAACTATTATCTAACAAGGACCGTGGTAAAAAAATTGGATGTAACATAATTTAGTATTTGTTTATGTTGAACCAAGGTCTTTGGGTCGGGCTTATACCTATTTCGGGTTGTGGATAAAGAACAACATTGAAAGAGTATTACGTTTGGTTTAGGTCTGATCTAGCTCGATTTCGAATTTAATCATAGATCAATGTGAAAAATATACACGGTCAATTTATTAATTATTTTTCCATTTTTCTTAATTATTTTATTATTATTTTTTTGAATAATCTCATTATAGGTTTTTGATCATATCTGCTCTATTTGACACAATGCCTACTACTCGCCCCTCCTCAACCCATAAATAGGAGGATAATACACTTCAGCGCACTCGAACTCGAACCCACGTTCTTCTGCATAGACAAAAAAAATCTATACCAATCGAGCTAAAACTCAATCGGCTATTTCATTATTTTATTCATCCAGCGACCACACAACTACTATATGAAGTGGACGTAAGAAAATGAAATTGCCTTCCATTTTTAGAGTCTTCCATTTTTAGTGAGAATAGGAGAGATAGAGAGAGGTCAACAATGGCTATAACACTCAACAACGGATTCCAAATGCCCATAATCGGTTTGGGTGTTTGGCGTATGGAAAAAAAGGCCATTAAAGATCTCATCATCGAATCCATCAAGATTGGTTTTCGCCATTTCGACTGTGCTTGTATCATCTCCTTCCAAAACTCTTTGGCATTTACTAATTTTGACATTGTATTCACAAAATGTTTGATGTTTTGTGCAGCTGACTACAAAAATGAAGCTGAAGTTGGGGAGGCATTGTGTGAAGCCATTAAAACTGGGCTTGTTAAGAGAGAAGAGCTATTCATTACTACTAAGGCAAGGGCTAAATGGGATTTTGATTATTTTTTCTTTTAATTATGTTTGGTTTTGTTTGATGAACTTGAGAACAATAATCTGGGTTTTGAATAATTGCAGCTTTGGAATACTGATCATGGACATGTTGTTGAAGCTTGTAAACACAGTCTTAAGAAGCTTCAATTGGATTATCTAGATTTATATCTAGTTCACTTTCCTATTTCCATTAGACACACCGGTGATTTCTCGTTGCCTCATTTCATTCTATATCATATATACTTAAATGTGTTTGAACTCACGTTCTCTCAAACTCACATTCTTTTAAATGTTGCAAAGCACCGAACTTAAGCTCAAGGCCCAAATATATATATATCTTAATGTCGTACCCAAACACAAGCCAAAAATCTTTTAAGAGAGCTCAACTAAATTATAAATATTTGAAGGTTAAATCTAATTTTACCACTGTAATAACTTATAATCTTAAAAGATCTCAAAGCAATTGTACAATTTAAGGGACCAAGGATATTACTTGCCTTCTGATCACTCTGTTGTTGGAGATACATAAATTTGAATCAAATCTACCGACACCTATATTATAGTAAAAGCATTATAGATGTTCTCGTATCAAGAGTTGGATTATATTTTTTCTTCTTTACTTAAAAAATGAGTAAATTAGTCCCCGTATATTATGTTAAAGAGCAAACTGGTCTTTTTTTACAACTTTCATCTATTTCTACTATTAAAAGTTAGTCAATATATGTCAGCATGCCTATGTCACTGTTTAATTATTCCGTGACTCATGTCAGTTTTTAACAATACAAATTAATAAATTTTTTTATTAAAAGAACTAATTTTCTTTTTATCTAACTTAATATGAATAATTTATTTATTTTTTAATAAAAAAAAGTAAAATACAATCTAATTCTCTACATATCTTAGAGCTACTTTTACCCTTTATTATCTATCAAAGTGAAAATTGAGTTGTTTCGTAAAATGCACCATTACAATTGCATGCACACCCTTCAAGGAATTGGTGCAACTGGCAGTCCATTGGATGAAGATGGGGTTCTCGACATTGAAACAAACATATCATTGGAGACCACTTGGCATGCAATGGAAGATCTGGTTTCTATGGGTTTAGTTCGCAGCATTGGGATCAGGTTTTAAATTTTTACAATATATATTTCTTATTACATCTTTTATTAAATTGATACTTATTCTTTTTAAGCTAAATTTAATTCTCAACCTTTTAAAAAAAAATTAAATTTAACCATCAACGTTTTAAAAAGAGTTGAATTGTTATTTTTTTAATGAAAATATAGACTAAAATATTATGTTTTTAAACAAGATAGTCCGTATGACAATTCACATGCACTTCATGCTAAATGTTTTGAATATTTTTATAATTTTTAAATTATTTATTGACATAAATAAAATAAATAATCTTATCAACATAAAGTACACATAGACTGCTATACATGTTGTCATGTCAACATCATTAAAAAATTAAATGTTATAGTCAAAATTTCCATTAAAAGTAATTCAACTCTTTTTTGAAAAATTAATTATCAAATTTAGCCAAAAGAAAGTACCAAATTAACAAAAGATATAAACATTGAAGATTAAATTTATCATTATACCATTTTTTTTCCTTAAATCTTTATGGAATTTGTGACAAATTTGTTGTTTTGCAGCAACTATGACATATTTTTAACCAGAGATTGCTTAGCTTACTCCAAAATAAAGCCAGCAGTGAACCAGATAGAGACACACCCTTATTTCCAACGCGAATCATTGGTCAAATTTTGCCAAAAGCATGGGATCTGTGTTACAGCCCATACTCCCTTAGGTGGTGCCGATGCCAATACCAAACGCTTTGGTACTGTTTCTTGCTTGGATGATCCAATCCTAAAGGTATGTTTCATCTATTCGATATTATATAATTAGGTCATGTTATTTGGACGTTAAATATCAATTTAAAAAATATTTTAAAGTATTTAGATAAAATTTTAAATAGACGTATATCTGTTAAGTAGATAACTTGGATCAAATATAGTGTCAAATTTTAACTTTAACTGAAAGTATAATGACAAATTTCAACATTAAATCTAAAGAAAATGGATACAAATCTTGATATTTAAATCTCCGAGCTACTGAATGTTGTAGGGTTCTAAATTTTTTTTTTATTTCGGTTGATTCAAATCTTAATTCGAATATCGGGTTTTCAGGGAATAGCTGAGAAGTATAAGAAAGCAGTGGCTCAGATTGTTCTTCGCTGGGGAATCCAAAGGAACACAGTGGTGATCCCAAAAACATCAAAGTTTGAAAGGTTGAGAGAAAATTTCAAAGTTTTAGAGTTTGAGTTGGCCAAAGAGGACATGGACGTAATTCAAGCTATTGACAAGAACTATAGGTCCAATATTCAACCTGCCAAGTTTTGGGGCATAGATCTCTATGCTTGAAAAAAAAACACATCTTTTATTCTTGTTTGTGTAAGGATTTTCTTTGTGTGTTCTATGAAGAATGAAGTCTAATAAAATTCTCATTCGATAATTACTAGTTTTTATAATTTTAGATCGGTGATCAAATTAATTAGATTTACGATTATAATCTTTTAAATTTTTATTGAATTTTACATATTCAAATGATTATTAGCCAAATGGGTTTCCTCTTGTTGCTGTGTTAGAATGTTGCAACAATCATGACCAAACTCTCATTGCTAAACACACAAAGAAGAAAAAGTATAATGGTATCATTAATTTTTTTTAACATTAATCTCATTGTAGGTTCTTATCATCCCGATTTTTGATACAATGCTTAGAATTACTTATAGCCCCTCCCCAACCCTTAAATAAGAGGATAATGCACTCGAATCCACGTCCTCATACACTAGGAACAATGCCAATGTCAATCGAGTTAAGGCTCAATCGACATTTCCTTAGTTATTTTAGAAAAATTTTTCCAATGACAACAATATTTATAATACTAAAGTAGTCACAGTTAACATGTGCATTCAACTTATGTAAACAACGAATTGTTAAGATTTGTGACCTTAATTTAGTGATTTTATCATGACTATTTGTATTTTTTTAATTTATCGAATAAATAAATTTACAGCATGATCATTTGATTTATCTTTGTATGTTTGTTTTTAATGACTTTTGCGTGAAAAATAAAATATGTAAGCAAATATAAGTTTGTTGATTACTTAAAGTTTAATTAATATTAAGTTACATTATATAGACATATTATAATACGAGAAGATAATTTATATTAGTAAGTAAACTAAATTTTTTCATAGTTTGCAAAATTAGATTAAGCAAATGGTTAAAATAGTAAGGGGACATTATGTTGTTTATAATTATAATTGGGGAGATAGCTTGTCTTGGCTAACGGAGCAAGTTTGACTCCCAGAGATAGAGCCATAGGTACAATTGTCTGTACTGGTAATACATCAGACCGAATTCAAGTTGAATTTATCCTAGATCATTTTATAAATTCATTCACTTATGACGTTTATTATGTAATTTACCTCAATTCTAAGTAAATGAATGACTATGTGTGTATAACTCATGTACACTGATATATTAAAAACTTATGCTTTCATGTAGTGGATAAGTTGGTATGTTGGGTTTATGACTTGTGCATGATATTGTTTCACTCACAATAGTGGAATCGTAGCTCAAATAAAGAGTAAATGATCTCATTGGCATTTTTTATCTTATGAAAATTGAACGTAATCATAAATTGTTTGTTTGAGATGAATGACTAATCATTACTAATTGTAAGTAATGATTATTCACATCATGTAAGATACAATGGTGACCATGAGATAATATTAATCGAATTAGGTGAACAAACTTAATCTAAAGGGATTAAAGATATCTTATTATGGTAATACACATATGTAACACCCCTTACCCGTATTCGACGCCGGAATAGGATATGAGGCATTACCGAAACACATACACTTGTAAACGTATTAAACTGAGTCATAAAATTTCATCCAAATTATCTCTTTTCAATTTTCATCACAAATATATAACTTGAATAATACTAGTCAACATCAATGACCTTATACAAAATGAACTGCTAAATATTAATGACCAACATTTTAGGCCAAACTAATTATGACATATACAAATGAGTAAGTCCCCTATACATGCCATAAACTTAAGAGGTTTGTATTCACTTTTTACCCACGATGATAGCTTGATAGTGTGATTACATCTCCGACGATCTTCAACTCGAGCTAGCATACAACCCTATAAGATATGGGAAAGGAAGGAAAGTAAGCTACAAAGCTTAGTAAGTAAGTATGTAAATAATAAGTGATTTATTAACAGGCTTTCATAAATCTTCACAATATGTTCTCAAGATAATACAGTCATAATTGCACATAGTTCCACTTTTATTCATGTTCATCTCAAGCTGTCTATTTGAGTCACTGTCACTAAATTATTTATTTCTCGAGCTACAGAGCTCCAAATGAAGAACCGTAAATTTTCTCTGAAACTAGACTCAAATATCTCCACACAATAAAATTTCTATAATTTTTGGTTTATCTAATTAGTAAAGTTTATTCTTTAAAGTATCATCTATTCTGTTGTCTGACAGTTTCAACCTTTATTCACTAAAAATTAATTATCTCATTGTACAGAACTCAAATGATGTTACCGTTTATTTCTCTTGAAAATAGACTCATTAAGAAATTCAAGGGTATAAATTTTATCCCATGATTATTGTTGTACAATTTTTAGTGAATTTTTAAAGTTACAACAGGGGATTCCGAAATCATTCTGACCCTGTCTCACAAAAATTCAAATATTTCAGAATATAAAATTCTTTTGTTTACGCCGTTTCTTTTATGTCAAAATAGACTCATCCAGATTTAATTTCATATCTTATTCAACCTCTAATTCAATTTCCACCATTTTTGGTGTTTTTTCAAAGACACATAACTGCTGCTGTCCAAAACTGTTTTATTTCTAAATTTACTCATTCATAGTTTCACTTACTCCATTTCTTCTTACCGAAAGTTCGCTCAAATATCGAGCACATTGTTCATAAATTTTCACACTTATACCTGTACTTATTCATCACATAATCATATTCAATTACACTTAGTCGTTATTTGATAATTAGCACACGAAATGCCGTCTTCTGGTAATGTATCGCACACATAGTGCCATTACCCGTTTCTCGCACACGTAGTGCCATCTACCGGTAATGTATCGCACACATAGTGCCATTACCCGTTTCTCACACACATAGTGCCATCTACCGGTAATGTATCGCACACATAGTGCCATTACCCGTTTCTCGCACACATAGTGCCATCTTCCGGTAATGTATCGCACACATAGTGCCATATTCAACCATATCTCATATAATATAACAAAATATTAAAACATAAATAAAAACGATGTATTATGTACATACAAACTTACCTCGAAAGCAAAATCGGTGAAAATGACTTATTCGTCAATTACTCGTTTTTCTCTCATTCTAGTTCCAAATCTCGTTTTCCTTGATCTATAACAACATATTTCACTTATTCAATTAATGTACTATTCAAAACAGTCCTTAACTCAACTTTTGCAAAATTACAATTTTACCCCTAAACTTTTACATATTTACACTTTTTCCCCAATACTCGAAAATTAAACTTCAGCCCTTATTATTATGTTTTATAACATGCTGATCATTTTTCCCTTCTATGGCAACCTCAAATTCTTACTCTAACATACACTTATGAACAATAATAATTTTTACCGATTAGCTCGTTTTACTCGTTTTCACTGAAAATCACTTAGTAAAAATCGTTCCTCTACTCATTAACATGCATAATCTACCATCAAACATCAAAATACACAAGCTTTCAACAATGGCATAATTCAAAATATTCACCAAAATCAAAAATTCAAGCATGGGTTTTGTAGATAACTTAGCAACGATCTCAAAAACGTAAAAATTCTCAAAAACCGAATAAAAACTAATCTTGAATTAAGCTTCAATATAGCCGAATGTTTCAAACTTTCAGACTTTCTTTTTCTTTTCTATGTTCGGTGAAGAAGATGGACATAAAGTGGTGTTTTTCTTTAATATTTTGTCTTATTATAACATATATTATTATTCACTTACTAATTTAACATTTATTATTTAATATATAAAACTTGTATAACAAGGATATATATTAACCCATTGCCGTCCACTACCTTCTATTATTGGAAAAATTGCAACATAAAACCTCCATATTAAAAGAACATCCACTATTCGGCCCTTCTAAAAATAACCACTAAATTTTCATTTTACGCGATTAAGCCCTTTTATTAAATTAAGCACACTAACAATAAAATTAATTCACGAAACTTTCACACATGTAAATTCACATATTATAAGCACTGAAAATAATATTAAAATATTTTTTTGACTCGGATTTGTGCTCCCAAAATGTAACATCCCGAAATAGGGCCTAAACGGAATAGTGGTTGTGAAACCACAAATCCGAGTCAGTAAAATATTTTAATATTATTTTCAGTGCTTATAATGTGTGAATTATTATGTGTGAAATTTTCGTGATTCAATTTTATTGTTTGGGTGCTTAATTTAATAAAAGGGCTTAATCGCGTAAAATAAAAATTTAGTGGTTATTTTTAGAAGGGCCAAATAGTGGATGTTCTTTTAATATGGAGGTTTTATGTTGCAATTTTCCCAATAATAAAAGGTAGTGGACGGCAATGGGTTGATACATATCCTTATTGTACAAGTTTAATATATATTAAATAATAAATGTAATTTAATAATAATATAATAGTTATAAAACAAAAAAAAAAATATGAGTGGATGGTTTTCATTTTACCATCTACTGCCGAAACTCAAAGAGAGAAAAAAGAAAACTTTGAAGCTTTGTATCTTTTGCATTTCTAAGCTTAAATTGAAGGTATGTTTTAGCTTGGTTTTTAATAATTTTTACGTTTTTGAGATCGTTGCTTTGAGTGCTACAAAACCCATATTTCAATTTTGAATTTTGATGAATATTTTGAGTTATGCCATTGATGAGAACTTGTGATTTTTGTTGTTTGATGGTAGAAAATGAAAGATATGTGTTAGATTAACAAGTTTTGTCTTTAGATTTTTGATGAATTTAAGTAGTTTGGACTAAATTAGTAAAAGTTGTTATTGTTCATAAGTATGTGTTATGGTAAGAATTTGAAGTTGCTATAGAAGGGAAAAATGTTCAGCATGTTAGAAAACATAAGGATAAGGGCTGAAGTTTAATTTTCGAGCCTAGGGGCAAAATCATAAATATGTAAAAGTTTAGGGGCAAAATTGTAATTTTTCCAAAATTAGAGTTAAGGACTGTTTTGATAAATATGAGTATTAAATAAGCTAAATTTGCTATTATAGATCAAGAAGAACGAAATCCAGAGTTAGATCGGGGAAAGAAAAAGATAGTGGACTAAATCGATATAGTTTATCGATTTTGTTTCGAGGTAAGTTTGCAGTAAATAAATGCAATATTCTGTATTTTACATTTAATATTATTAAATTCCAGCATTTATATATTTATTCTGTAAATTTATTATTTAAAGACTCAAGTATGAATTAACGGAAAAGTTATCGCAGAAAGTTCCGGTTGAACCTTAGGAATGTGTAGGATACAAATGTCATGACATTAGGGTTTAAGGAAATCATGTAAGACCATGTCAAGACATGGCATTGATAAGTTACTATAAGGCAAAGGTCCCATGTAAGACCATGCCAAGGCATGGCATTGGTGAGTTTATAAGGCAAAGGTCCCATGTAAGACCATGCCAAGGCATGGCATTGGTGAGTTCATAAGGCAAGGATACCACGTAAGACCATGTCAAGACATGGCAATGGTTAAGTTTCATAAGGAAAGGTACCCGCGTATCCTTAGTATTCCAAGTGGTTCAACGGGAAAATTCAAAGAGTATACCAAAGTAAAGGTAAGACAAGTTCAAGCTAAAAGGTAAGTTAAGACAAGTTCAAGCTAAAAAGTAAAGGTAAGACAAGTTCAAGCTAAAAAGGTAAGGTAAGGTAAGGTAAGATAAATTCATGTTAAAAAGGTAAGGTAAGATAAATTCATGTTAAAAAGGTAAGGTAAGATAAATTCATGTTAAAAAGGCAAGGTAAGAATACAAGTTTGAGTATATTGAGTTAAAAGCTTAAGTGATCTTGATAAGAAAAGAATAAGTTAATTCATTAAGAATGTTGTCATCTATTTACATGTAAACTTACTAAGCTTTATGCTTACTCCCATTCTTTATTTTTTTTTTTATAGTATTGCAAGCCAATTCGGGGATCGAAAGGACGTCGGAGATCGTACACACTATCAAAGGATTATATTGGTATTTTGTAACTCGAACGTTTTAAGTTATGGCATGTATAGGAACTTAGCCATTTTATGTGTGTGACCTTATGATATGGCTTAATATGGACTTGTAAATGCTTGGTAATGATTAGCCATTAAAATGGTTAATTAAGAACATGTTTTGGATGTTATGAAATGCCTAGTTGTTAGTTATTTTAAAGAAATTATGTAATTATATGCAGGGGAATAGTGGGACAGCAGCAGTGACGTGATTTTGAAAAATCACAAAAAATAGTAGAAATTGAATTAGGTTGTGCATAAGATATAGAATTAAAGCTTATTGAGTCTATTTTCATATAAAGAAAACGGTGTAGGAAAACAAGTTGTATATTATGAGATAATTGATTTTTAGTGAAGAGAGGTCAGAACTGTCAAACTGTGTAATAGGGGAGACTTTAACTAATAAACTGTACTAATTGGCCACACCAAAAATTCTGGAAAAATTATAGTAAGAAGATATATTAGTCTAGTTTCAGGTAAAATTTACGGATATAGATTTCGAGTTTTGTAACTCAAGTTATAATTAATTTAGTGAATATGACGCAGACGGACAGTTTCAATTTTTATGCCCAGAACCAGTAAGTTAAGTCTAGTAATGCCTCGTGCTCGACTCCGGCAACGGTCTCGGGTAAGGGGTGTTACACAAAATCACTGTTCCGACTAAGGTCTAAATCGGGCTGTTACAACATATGACAATGTCATTAGGCAAAAGCTTAACATAAATACCTTTCGTAATGGTATATAATGGGGAGACCAACCTTAATACTTTTAGTGGATTGACTTGAAATAGGCGAAGAGTAAACAATATATGATAAGATGTAACTTATAACATAACCGATACAATCATAGCAACAAAAAGCAACAGATGATCTTATGGAACAATAAGAGATCTAAATGTTCAAAAACTGCTTTGGGGGTAGATCTATTAAGGCTAACACAAGGCAGCATGAGTAGAAACTGTCCCCATGATCGGGCCCTGGACCATCAAATCATTGTTTCCTCTCCTCTTTTCCATCATCACCATGATCATCTTCCATCAATTAAGGCTAACACAAGGCAGCATGAGTAGACACTGTCCCCATGATCGGGCCTTGGACCATCAAATCATTGTTTCCTCTCCTCTTTTCCATCACCACCATGATCAACTTCCATCATTTAAGGCTAACACAAGGCAACATGAGTAGACACTGTCCCCATGATCGTGTTAGTACAAATCTCCAGTGAGAAAAATCTCGAACACATGAACGAAACTCGAACAGAAGAAGAAATAGGACAAGGCTCCAAGGCGTGTATCAAACCACTTTCTTTAAGGTTATATTCACCCCCACCTGTCTTTGGTGTGCAAACGAGTTCCAAGCAAATTAACCTCGAGAATACAATGAAGCCAATGGCTATTTGCGTTTTGCACTGACGAGAATAGCCCACTACACACTAAGCAATGTATGACAAGAAACTCAATTTCTATAAAGGATTTCTGCAGTAATACTGTAACACCCCTTACCCGTATTCGACGCCGGAATAGGGTACGAGGCATTACCGGAATTACAAATTTATTTATCAGACATTTTATTTCATTTAGCATTTATTTTTGAAACCAATCAAAATCAAACATATTGTCCCTTAAATATATTTATTTTTCTCGTCATGTCTTATATAAATTTATTACTCGTCTCAACATACTTAATTATCTTGTATTAACATATTAAAGATAATCACATATTTACATATCATGAAAAATATCATTCAATTATCTCTTCTTCATAAACATAAATCAATTAATTTATCATATCAATATTTCACGTACCATCAACTCATATTTTCTTATATCATATAATTAAGTTACACGAACTTACCTGGCTAAATCAAATCTGTAGAAATATCAAGATTCAGGGTCATTTTGGAAATTTTCTATTTTCATCGATTTTTCAATTGATCTTAAAAGATTAGAAATCAACAAAAGAAAAAGTAAGTGGATCTAACCCATTGAATCGTGACTATATCCACTATTCTGATATTAAAATTCGATAGAGATGAAATTGGAACAGAATCGATTTCTCTATATTCCATTAAGTTATAATTTAATATTTATAATTGTTCCGTTATGGTTATTTCGTACCCCCCTTTTTCTTTTCGTATGATTTTGCTTACTATACCTGTTACAAGGACGTGCTGTAGGGGTAACCCATTACCAGGGATTGGCTTTGGGCTTTTCCTGCGCAGCTTAGGTGGAAGGCGAAGAAGGCCTCCTTCCGGGGGGGCCCGAGCCATCAGTGAGATACCACTCTGGCTCATTCAATTTTGCAATTTTAAATAATAAAATAATCTATTTCATACAAATTGGACATTTCTACATTTTTACAAAATTAATCATAAAGTTTTACTTTTATTCAATTTAGTCCCTGAGTCTAAAACATTACAAATTAGCCATGCTAGCTGAATATTCATACATATTTTCCTCCTCCTCCTCTCCATTCCGCATCCTTAATGTATATAACATGCTATAAGTAACATTATCAATAATTTCATTAATTACTCATAAGTATCTTCAAAACTGTCCATTTGAGTTATAGTCACTAAATTATTTATTTCCAGAGCTACAGAACTCCAAATGAAGAACCGTTAATTTTTCCTGAAACTAGACTCACATATCTTATTGCCATAAAATTTTCAGAATTTTTGATTTAGCCAATTAGTACAGTTTATTCTTTAAAGTCACCCCTGTTCTGCTGTCTGGCAGTTCCGACCCTTCTTCACTAAAAATTAATTATCTTTTTATATAGAATTCAGATGATGTTATAGTTTATTTCTTCTAAAACTAGACTCATTAAGGAATCTAACCATATAAATTATGTTCCCAAATTATTTTTATACAATTTTTGATTATTTTTCCAAGTCAGAATAGGGAAGCTCGAAATCACTCTGAACCAGTCTTACCTAAATCTAAATATCACAAAATAAAGAATTTCTTTTCTTTCTCTGTTTCTTTCATATGAAAATAGACTCAATAAGCTTTAATTTCATATCTCTTTCAACTTCTAATTCTATTTCTACCATTTTTGGTGATTTTTCAAAGTTACCTTACTGCTGCTGTCCCAAAACTGTTTTCTTATAACTCATTTTACAATTTAATCCTAATTAAGTTTACTTATTTTCTTAACTTAATTCATACTTTGTTTCTTCTTAAATTCCTTCCATATTCAACTTGACTATCTAATATTCATATTAAAACTTTAATTTCTAATTTCTTTCAAATTAATCCCTCTAACACAACTTATAGCATACTTTACAATTTAATCCTCTTATTAATTCTAACTTAAATTTCATTCAATTTAATCCCTGATTCATCTTTTTCTTCAACATCAACTACACTTGAAAACCTAAAAACTCTCAAAATATCAACTTAGTTTCATCAAAATCTTGCTTTAAAGCTTCTAAAACATCAAAATTAAGTAAAAAGGGCTAAATTGACTTACCTATCAACTTCCAAGCTTCAAACTTTCTATTTTTCCTTTTTCTTTCTTTCTCCCCTATTTCTTCTCTGTTTCGTCTTACTCTCTGTTTCTTTTCTGTTTCAATTCTCTCCTTCCCTTTCTTTTTGTTTTTGTTTGTATATATATAATATAATAATATAATATAATAATATAATAATATAATAATATACTTTTAAAAAAAATCTCAGATTTTCATACTTAAACCGTCTCAACTTTACAAAATGGTATAATTGTCATTTTGGTCCTTCATAATTTCTTTTAATCTATAATTCAACTTTTACACCTTTTTCAATTTAGTCCTTTTCATTTAATTACATATCCAAACGTTAAAATTTCTCAACTAAACTTTAATAATAACTTAATGACACTCCATAAATATTTTTAGAAATATTTATGGCTCACTTTATGAATTCGAGGTCTCAATACCTCGTTTTTGGCCCAATTTTTTTTTTCTAATTAATTCTTTTAGTTCACAAAATTCACTAATTTTTAAAATATTTCTAAAATCACACTTAACTTATAATTATCGATTAACAAAGTTTTCTAACTTTTTCGTCAGATTTAGTGATCTCGAATCACTGTTCTGACACTATTGAAATTGGGCTGTTACAAATACTTTATAGAACAATCTAACAATATTAGAAAATGAAGGAAGAAAGAAAGAATATTAGAATTTTTTATTGGTTTATCTCCAAAAGAAATCTGATTCCTATTTATAGGAATTTTCATGTCTCTTCATAGAGACATCTTTAATCAATAGGTACCTTTCTGAATAGAAATGTTTTAAAATAAAAACATAATTATTCATTTAACTATAACTATTCAAATAATATTATTTAAATAGTTATAATTCTTTTTCAAAAATCAAAAAATATAATCTTTTGATTAACTATACCTATTCATTTATAGTTATTGGAACACTATAAATATTTGAAAATGTTCCAACAATCTCCCCCCATTTTCAAAATATTTTAGATTTTGATATTCATGGAAATCAATTTGCATTAATGAAGGTATCTTACCATTGAACCTTCACTTAGTGAAAACATGTTAAAGTTAATCGAAATTTCATGGTAGTCTAAGCTTTGAACCAATTATTTTATTTGATTAACCGAACACATCTTACACAATGATTTCAACATCGGTCAATGCAAAGTATCTAGGGACACTATTATGGCAATGTGTCTGTGTCCTCTTTTCATGACTGCTGTCAGAGCAAGCCCTTGAGCTCCTAGAAGCGGCCACACTTCCACTCACATAGGTAGATCCCATCAAGAGTGTTCCCGTAATTATAACACTCTAACATATTTATGTTATAGGTCCATTAAGAGTACATTACTCATCCTTCCCTTATCATTACGGGTACCTAGCACTTTAATCTTAGGATGGATTTATTTATAGTGCTAACAGTCACATACTAATGATGTACTTTGTCTCATTGAACTCAAGACTTGACGTTATACCAAGCGTTGAGTCGAGTTTCCATCATGGATGACTCTAATTAATGGGCTTGAGTCCCATCCCTTTTGAGGTCCTTTTTACTGCATCTATAGCAAGACTTTTTGTCAAAGGATCCGCCAAATTTTCACTTGACCTCACATAATTAATAGTGATCACTCCATCAGAGATTAATTGTCGGACATAACTATGTCTTAATCCAATGTGTCTAGACTTTCCATTATATACTTGGCTATATACCTTTGCTAAAGTAGCCTCACTATCACAACGGATAGAAATAGGTGAAATTAGCTTAGGCCAAAAAGGTACATCACAAAGCAAATTTCTTAACCATTCTGCTTCTTTAGATGCAGCGGCTAATGCAATAAATTCTGCTGCCATGGTGGAATCAGTAATACATGTTTGTTTCTTGGAACCCCAAGAAATGACTCCTCCACCAAGAATGAAGATCCATCCACTAGTAGATGCATGATCTTCTAAACTTGTAATCCAATTGGCATCCGAATACCCTTCTAAAACTGGAGGATATCCATTATAACACAATCCATAGTTAATAGTTTTCTTTAAGTACCTAAGTACTCTATTCAATGCTTGCCAATGCAAACTACTTGGATTACTTGTGTACTTACTCAATTTCCCAACAGCATATGCAATATCTGGTCTTGTACAAGTCATTATGTACATAAGACAACCAATTAGACTTGCATATTTCAATTGATCAATTTTCCTACCAGGATTAGAAACTAATTTTATTTGAGGATCCATGGGTGTAGATGCTGGTATACAGTTGAAAAGATCAAACTTTTTAAGCACATTTTCAATGTAATGTGATTGTGATAAAGCTATAGTGCTTTCATTTTGGGTTATTTTAATCCCAAGAATAACATCTGCTACACCCATATCCTTCATAGCAAAGTTGTTTGACAAGAATTTCTTTGTGTTTTCTATTTGTTCCAAATCCGTGCCAAAAATGAGCATGTCATCTACATATAAGCAAATTATGACACCTTTTCCATTTTCAAATTTGCTATATATGCACTTACCGGATTCATTTATTTTATAGCCATTAGCTAAAACAACATTGTCAAACTTTTGGTGCCATTGTTTTGGTGCTTGTTTAAGTCCATATAAAGATTTAACAAGCTTACATACCTTATGCTCTTGTCCTGGAACAACAAATCCTTCTGGTTGTTCCATGTACACTTCCTCTTCCAATTCACCATTTAAAAAAAGTGATATTAAGAGTCTAATTGTAGCAATTCTTGCTATTGGAGCATAGGTATCAAAGTAATCAATACCTTGTTTTTGTGTAAAACCTTTGGGTACCAACCTTGCTTTAAACTTATCAATGGTTCCATTGACCTCCATTTTCTTTTTGAAGATCCATTTACAACCTATTGGTTTGGAACCTAGTGGAAGATCAACTAAGATCCAAGTTTGATTTCCCATTATTGAATCCATCTCATCATTTATTGCTTCTTTCCAAAAAGCAGAGTCTTGAGATTTCATTGCCTCTTCAAATGTAATAGGATCAGATTCTGTATTATAACAATAAGGAATCTTATTGCATATACTTTCACCTTTTCCTTCTACAAGAAACATAATGAAATCTGGTCCAAAATCTTTGACCTTTTTAATCCTCTTACTTATTCCTAATTCTTGACAAGATTCATCATTATTATCAATTTGTTCCAATGGAATCTCATTCTCATTTGAAGAATGAATCAATTGTTGTGGCTGTAATTGTCTTGATATAGAATTAAATCTATTTTCATCAAAAATAACATCTTTTGATTCAATAACAGTATTAATTGAAATTGAATCATTTGGTTCAATTACCATGAACCTATATGCCTTGCTATTGTGTGCATATCCTATAAATATGCATTCAATTCCTCTTTCACCTAACTTTTTATGTTTAGGTGTTGGAACTTTGACAATAGCTCTACAACCCCAAACCTTCAAATAATTAAGGTTTGGTTTCCTTTTCTTCCATTGTTCATAAGGGGTTATTTTACTTTCCTTATTAGGAACTCTATTCAATATATAACAAGTTGTTAGAACAGCTTCTCCCCAAAAACTTTGTCCAAGACCTGAATATGATAACATTGAATTTACCATTTCAGTCAATACTCTATTTTTCCTTTCAGCTACACCATTTTGTTGTGGTGTGTAAGGGGCTGAAACTTGATGGACAATCCTAGTGGATTCAAAATAACTTGGATTGTAGTATTCTCCACCTCTATCCGATCTTAAGCACTTGATAAATGATTCACACTGAAGTTCAACTTCAGATTTATAAACTTTAAATTTATCAAGCGTTTCATCTTTTGAATGCAATAAATATACATAACAATATCTAGAACAATCATCAATAAAAGTAACAAAATATTTCTTTCCACCTAATGTAGGAGTATTATGCATGTCACATAAATCACTATATATCAAATCAAGCAATTTTGTTTTTCTTTTAACCTTAGGGAAATGATTTCTTGTAATTTTAGTCAACATACATGTATTGCATTTTTCAATATTATTATTAAAAACAGGAATTAAATCTAACTTATACATGTCATTCAATTTTCTATAATTCAAATGACCTAATCTATAATGCCATAAACAAAAAGATTCAACCATATAAGCAGATATAGTATTTTTATTCTTATTAATAATATTCAGTTTGAACATACTCTCAAACATATACCCTTTCCCTACAAAAATTCCTCCCTTAGACAAAATAAACTTTTTAAGGTTAAAACCTTTCCAGAAGTGAATTGCAGTTCAACAGACCCTTTGCCTTTGATTGCTGCGGTGGAAGAATTTCCCATGTACAAGACATTGTCATTTTCACATTGTGTAAACTTTGTGAACATGCTTTTGTCTTTGCACACGTGTTTGGTTGCTCTGGTATCAATCCACCATGTATTATCATATTGTGCCATATTAATTTCAGATATCATTGCAACGAACTTTTCATTATTATCAGCCTTAGCAAATGATTTCTTCTTTAAAAATTGACATTCATTCTTGAAATGTCCCGGCTTACCACAATGATAGCATGAGCCCTTTTGTTTCTTTTTAAACTTAGGTGCTCTATCAGTCTGTTTGAACTTTCTCTTGAATGGTTTAGTAGTCTGTATTTCCTCCGTAACATGCACTTTGGCATTTTCAGAATTTAGATTCGGATCTTGATTTCGATATTCTTCTTCAATACGAAGATGATTTGCCAAAGCCTCAAGAGATATTTCCTCTTTCTTATGTTTTAGACTTCTTTTAAAGTCTTTCCAAGATGGAGGAAGTTTGTCTATTATGGAGGATACAACAATCATTTCATCCATTTTCATATCATATTGTTTGAATTGATTCAGCATCTTTTCAATATCATGAAATTGTTCCATAATAGAACGACCATCAATCATTTGATAATTATTGAAACGACTGACAAGAAATTTCTTACTTGTAACATCTTCGGTCATGTATCTTGTCTCCAATTTGTCCAATAATTCTTTAGCGGTGGCCTCGTTTTGGTAGGTGTCGGACAAACCATCAGATAAACCATTCAATATGTGACCCATGCACATGTAATCAGCATTGTCCCATTTTTGTCTTTCTCGGGTTGCAGCAACAGATTCGTTTTCAGTCTCGTCAGGTCTTGGAGTATCCAAAACATAAGCAATCTTCAAAGTTGATAATAAGAAGTGCATCTTTTTCTGCCATCGTCGAAAATTGCCACCATCAAACCGATCAAGTTTGACAAAATTGGAAGCCAACTCCCTTAGTGTTCCACTTTCATGAGTTGTGGTAGTCATTATGAAATATAACCTTAAAATTGTTAGTACAAATCTCCAGTGAGGAAAATCTCGAACACACGAACGAAACCTGAACAGAAGAAGAAATAGGACAAGGCTCTAATGCGTGTATCAAACCACTTTCTTTAAGGTTATATTCGCCCCCACCTATCTTTGGGTGTGCAAACGAGTTCCAAGCAAATTAACCTCGAGGATACAATGAAGCCAATGGCTATTTGCGTTTTGCACTGACGAGAATAGCCCATTACACACTAAGCAATGTATGACAAGAAACTCAATTTCTATAAAGGATTTCTGCAGTAATACTTTATAGAACAATCTAACAATATTAGAAAATGAAGGAAGAAAGAAAGAATATTAGAATTTTTTTGTTGGTTTATCTCCAAATGAAATCTGATTCCTATTTATAGGAATTTTCATGTCTCTTCATAGAGACATCTTTAATCAATAGGTACCTTTCCGAATAGTAATGTTTTAAAATAAAAACATAATTATTCATTTAATTATAACTATTCATTTAATTATTTAAATAGTTATAATTCTTTTTCAAAAATCAAAAAATATAATCTTTTGATTAATTATACCTATTCATTTATAGTTATTGGAACACTATAAATATTTGAAAATGTTCTAACAGATCGGGCCCTGGACCATCAAATCATTGTTTCCTCTCCTCTTTTCCATCACCACCATGATCAACTTCCATGGGATCACATCCTATTAGTATATTTTGATACATGTCATCTATTTAACCAATCTCTTATCATTTCGCCTCTTTAATCACCCAACAAAATTGAAAGTGTGCCCTATTCCAACACAAACAAAACATATATTTGGCAAGTGTTGGAAACCTCTAAAAGATGATTTCTTAACTTTGACAACAACTTTCATAAGCATGAACTGATTCCAGCAAAAGTTTTCTTTACTTTCGTTAAAATTTACCATGGACACGATGTAGAACATTTCATCAATCCTCATATATACGATTCTCCCTAGTGCACTGCTGGAGTGGGACATTATGATTTTTCTTCATGCACAGCACTAACATATTAGATAGGTTACAATGCTTGTAAGTATTATGTATTAGGGTTTAAACATTAAGTTAGACATGATTTGTTGCATTGGCATTAGAAAACCTTGAACTTAAAATTAACTCCTCTAAGTGTTTTTAATTCGTTTAAGTAAATAAAATAGTTGGGTACTTCGTTTTTAACTGTTTGCCACTCAAGTAAATGCTGCAAACCAAGGTTGTGAATTGTTACTTGAGAGAGTAGCTTCCTTTTTGTTTTCTTCTCTTTTATACTTTAATGATTAGATCTAAGACAAAGAGGTCAGGATGGCCGAGTGGTCTAAGGCGCCAGACTCAAGTTCTGGTTCTCGTTAGAGAGCGTGGGTTCAAATCCCACTTCTGACATTTTTCAATTTCATTTTACCCCCCACACGCCACAATTCCCTTAGCTTTTTTTGGAATATAATTTAGTGCTGGTTTAAAAAAGTTTTGGTAGAAGTATTATAGAAGTCCCTGTAGCACTAAAAATTAAATTGCATTTTATTTTTTTATTTAAAAAAATAGATAAATTAATCTTTATATATTATATCAAAGGCCAAATTGGTATTAGTAATTTTCACTATAAATTAATATTGGAGTAACAAAATTTTGGTAAAAGTATCATGGAAGCACTTGCACAAAGAATAAAAATGCAATTTTGCCTGTTTTACTCAAAAAATGGGCAAATTATTCCTTGTAAGTTAAACCAAAGAGCAAACTGGTACTTTCAGTTAAAGATTTTATCCATTTTTGCTGTTAAAAATCAGCATTCTGACAGAATACCGTGATAGTTATTGTACCTCATTCTGATGTGCAGGGACCGGTTTTTACCAGTAAAAATTTATATAATTTTTAATAAAGGATCAATTTGCTCTTTGATCTAATATAAAAGGACTAATTTGCCTATTTTTAGTAGAAGAGGCAAAATGCAATCCGACTCTTACTACAATGGCCTCCATGATACTTTTACCCAAATTTTTTTTATGTTCAAATCTTCTAATATTTTGGTCCCAAAATAACTTTGCGTTCAAATCATTACGAATTGTTATTGTTGGCGTGACAAAAGACTTGTATTCAAATCATCAATTTTGAGTTTCATCTCTTAACAACATTTACTCACTTATTAAAAAGAAAAAAAATTTAAAGCTCGATATTATACAGTGATTTTTTTATTTTTTATTCATAAATATTATAATATTTAAAATTTAGTATACATGAGAAAGTGTTAATTAAAATCTCGAGAAAGATATATTGATAAGTTTAATTTATCAAACACTTTATTAGAAATGTTGTGATAAATTTCAAAATTACACTTATAAAATAAAATATAATTTTTATTAATTTTAACATTTTTCAATGACATTTACTATTGACAAAATTTTGTTTATTATTAATAAACACATAATTTCATCTGTTTATTTTAAATAAAAGTAATTTGATACAAGTATCTCAAATTTAATATATAATTAAATTTAAATAAGTTTTAAATATTTAATATGTATTTGAATTAGAATATAAATTTAAATTTAATTCAATGGTAGTTAAAATAAATTTAAAATTACATATTTTTTTTTATGATTTTGTAATTTGAAATAGTATTATATTAAAATAATAAAAACAAATAAGATAACAGAGTAATTTTGTCTCAAAGATAATTTTAACACGTAAAATTCACTCTCCCACCAATTAAATTTATCAAAAACAAAAAGTGATCAATTATTTATTTATTTATTTCCATTGAATCGGATAGCATTTATTCCATAATGAATTATTTTAGAGAAAAAAAAAAAGGAGAATTGAGCTTAGTGCAAATTGATGTTGAAATGGCTACTAGCAAGCATATTTCATTGCTTTTACCTCTCCAACCAGTTTCTTAAACCTGCTAGTATACTCTTCAAGTGTTAATCCATGTATGTCAATAGCATAGCAACTGCATTCTCCTTCAATACCATTGACGCATAGCATTTGGTGAGCTAAAACATCCTAGATTTCAGTCATTTGCATCTCTCGATGTTCTTCCTGATTCTCAGAACCTTGTTTGTGATCTCTAAAGTTTCCCTTCTTTCCTTTTACGGTCATGTTGATTTTCGGTTGTTAGGTTTCTACAATAAGCAACTGATTTTTCTTCTGAAAACCGGCATACACTCTTCAATTTCTTAAGCAGAAAACAAGTGAGCCACTAGCATTACTAGTCCAACACTGTTTCCTTGTTTCTTTGAGTTCTTCATACACCTAGGAGAAACATTTGGATCATTAGTTTCAGTCTTCCCATGGAAGCTTTCGATTTTCCGATGAAATCCAGAGCAACCCGAGGGACTTTTGCCTTGTTTCTTCAATCCGTACCGGCACTGTCGCTTTCCAACACAAACTACTTTCACCATTTCAGGTATCAAGCAGTAACACTGGCTTTATAAAGCCGACATGGAATGCATAATAGTATGGTTCAGGAAAGAACTAATGTCTAAAGCAGCACTTTGAATATCAAGATTTATAACACAAAATTTTAGAAAACCCACGAGATTCTTTTTTTGAGCCAAAAAGGTGACTGAATTTATTAATTAGAACTGCGAAGAATATATAATCACCCCGGCAGCTTGCATGTTTAACTACAGGAAATAAACAAACCCTGAATGGCTAAGTTGATAACTACCCAAAAAAGTTATTAAAGGCGGTTCACCATGGTCCATAAAAAGCTGCAGGCCAAAATGAAAAACTGGTATAATCCCATTGTTAATGCATTATTACGACAAAAAGAAAAAACCCCAGATCACGCATGCAATTGAACTATGAACAAGACCCCCTCTGCTTCAATGGTGTGCCTTTGCTTCAGCTTTCCTTTGAGACTTTGCCTTCATCTGAGGATAAAAGTAAGAGTAACGCGTAAGCATTTGTTTTACTATGAGTTTATCTCATACCCTTTACTGAATGGTTGCATATATATGTTGTGTTATCCGGGCTAGAACATGCAAGATATAAACAGTAAAAGTACCATGCAGACCCTTGTACTAAAAGTTTGATTGCATTTTGCCCCCTTTACTCAAAAAAAGGGGCAAATTAATCCCTTTACATTAGATTAAAGAGCAAAATAATTCTTTCAATTAAAAATTCCATCCGTTTCTAGTGCTAAAAACTGGCATTGCTGACAGAATAAACAAACAATTACATGCGGCATGCCACGTGTGCCTCATTCTGACATTTAGTGACAAGTTTTAGCAATTGAGATGGATGAATTTTTTAACAGAAAGACTAGTTTGCTCTTTGATATAATGTATACGGACTAATTTGCCCATTTTTTGAGTAGTGGAGGTAAATTGTAATCTGACTCTTAGTACAAAGTCCTCTATAGTACTTTTAGCTGATATAAACACATGTCCAGCGTGAGTATAATCAGAATTTTCTTCTTTTAGAAAAAGGAAAAAATTCTCTTATTTTAGATGATCATATCCGAATATCCGTATCCAAAAATTGTATCAAATACAAGTATTGAACACGACACTTAATAAAAATGAAGGACACAATTAACATAGTGGATATCCAGCACAAGACAAAACCTATGAACATATTTCCTAAAGTAAAATGTCCAAACTCCATATGACATCTTATGCATCCATGGAAATGCATTTGAATGTAAAGCAAATGGTCAAACAATCTTTGTTATTGTTAGATGCATAACGCATTATATGCTAAAAATTTACCACATCATTACTATGTTCATTCCTGAGATTAAATTTTCAAAACACTCTTATCTACAATGTGTCTAAATGCTCTTGAATTATTTATAACAACCAACAAATGTTTTGTAAATTTGCAAATAGATCAGAAGATTTCCGAAACAACACATTCGAGCAGGGTTTATCACCTAAAGAAACTGATATCCTGATCATGGTACATGCTATGCTATAATCAGACTCGTGTGAGTGTCGGATGCAAGAATATGTGCAATACAAGTATGTTTAATTTTATTAAGTTTTAACATATATTTAAAGAAGACCTTTTAATTCTGGCCCAGACTCAAAAACCACACTCCAACAATCCCGAACCTTAGCAACTTGTTTTAACCATAAAAGGTCAGTCCGCCAAACCAGAACCCGGAAATGACCCTAAACCTAGAATGATAGAACAAGTAATCTCAATTGGCTCGAAAGTGAATGTAGTTCCAAACGCAAAAACCCAAAAAACTATCCTTAAGATCTGGACTACCAAACTTAGATGACCCGAACATGAAAGAGACCTGAACTCGAAATGATCCATAGCTGAAATGACCTGAAATTGTTAAAAACTCGAATTGACCCGACTCAGATTGAGCCAACCAAAACTAACCCAATCCTCCCAATTGATCATATTTCCGAAACCAAGTCCGAATGAGTTGGAGCAACATAGCCTAAGATTTTCGTTCTAATAACAACAATTAAAACTAAAACAAATAAAAAGGGATATGAAAATGCATCTTATCAGATAATGAAGAACCACATCAAATCCAATTACAATAAGATAACATGAAATGCGAAAAACATAATCAAGACTCAGTAAACAGAAAAAATAAAAGCAAATAAAATGGAGGTACCTTGAGGTACTTGAGCTTAAAGCTCCCATAAACAAGTCCAAAAGAAAAAGCAGATGCACGAGCCACCTATTATATTATATATAAAACCAAAAACCCAATCAACTTAAACAAAAGATAATCTGATTTTAGATTATTTATTGGCAAAGAATCAAAATGAGATCCATTGTTCATATAATTTTTTGCTTTGTTTTGCAGAAGTCGATTATGGAATAAAAAAAAAGGAGAAAAAGGGAAAATAAATTACGAGAGCGAGAGTGCTGGTGCCGGAGTAAGGTCCAGGTGGCGGCGCCATGGCTTTGGTTTTTGTTTGTGTGATCGGAAAATGAGCGATGGAGATGCAATGGAAATACAGTCTGCAGTGGCGGAAGGGAAAACAAAGATCTCTTGGCCTTGGTTTTTATATTTTGTGGAGCTTCATCTACAAAACGAAGTCGTTTTAGAACGAGAAAAGGGGCTGCTTTGGGTTAGAGTTGTCAGAGTTGTTCATGGGCCGGGTCAGGTTTGGATTGGACCTTAACCAAATTCTAGGCCCGGGACTGGCCTGGAAAATGTGTCAATTTTTGTTCAAGTTCGACCTAGATAAAAATGTTAAAACTCAGACTTGACTCGCTGTATTAATTTTTTTATTTTATTTTTATATAAAAATTAAAATATATAACAAAAAAAACTAAAAATACTAAAATAAATATTTCACAACAAATTAAAAATAAATTAAATATATATACTAAAATAACGCTAAGGTAGGTGCAATTTAATAACTAAATACCTCTGAAATAATAGCAACATAATAGTGAAATGACAGCAAAACAGTGAAAAAATAGCAGCAAAACAAGATTTTTTTTTTTGCAAAGTTGGGCTGAAGCTGGGCCTTAAAAACATTACCTAAAGCCCATATCGTTTTCTAAAAGGCCTTTTCTTATTTAAGTCAATTTTTTAAGCCTATATTTTTACGCAAACCCTTCCATTTCTTAAATTGGATGGCTAACCCATGAAAATTTCTAATTTCCTCCTTACATTATTTAATTTCATTTTTAGTAACTATAAATCTTCAAACAATAATTGGGCTTTTGCTTGCATTAGTACATTTAATTTTTAACATAATTCGGTCCTATATTTTCATAATATTATTAGTTAGTCCAAATAGTTAATATAATTAAATTTTTGATTTAATGTTACGTGATTATACATAATTTGAATTCGTTAAAGGACTTGGGAACAAAAAGGTCCTCCTCCTTTTGACACGTGAGCACTCACCCATGCTCCTTTTCTTTTTCTTTTTTTTTTAATTTTACAAAAGTGGTTTAATTTCAGTTTTAGTCTTTCCATTATACTTAAATTTAAAATTTAATCATTATACTTTAATTTTTATCATGAATTGGTCTTAAATTTTCATAACATTATTAGTTAGACCAAATAGTTAATATAGTTAACTTTTCGATTAAAATGTTATATGGTTATATATAATTTGAATACTTTAAGGGTCTTAGGAATATACATATCTTTTGGGCTCGCCTTACTTTTTTTTACATTATAAGACAATGGTCAAATTTTAATGTTGACCTCTATACTATGCTAAAACTTGGATTAAATCTATATACTTTAATTTTTGACATAATTTAGTCCTTTCACTTTTATAATGTCATTAATTAGTCTAAATAGTTAATATTGTTAACTATTTCAATTACAATGTTGTCTCTATTTTTTTAAGAACACTGTTCCAACAAAAAATTATTCTATCATAACGTTCGAATGCGTGTTTTTAAGAAAATAATTCACATAGCATTTTCAATATAATTTTTTTATTACATCACTACTAAGTGATTTTTTTTTAAATTTTAATGGTGGTAACGATTGAATCTAAATTTCTAATTTTGAAAAGTAGAGGAAATAAATTCCTGAAAAATAAAATAAGGAGACTAAATTTCAAATGTATGAAGTGTATGGGGATTTAAATCATATTTTAACCTTCAACTTTTTTCCCCATAATTTGATACAGATAAGTAATCAACCCACTTCAAAATGTCACACAAGTGAACTTAATAGAGAGTCTAAATATTTTAAATCCAAAAAGTAGAGAGTCTAAATATTTAAAAATAAAAATAGGATTAGAGTATAGTTTAACTTTCAATTTTTTACTCTATAATTTGACACAAACAAATAATTAACCAAACACGAAGCGTGAGAATCATACTAGTACTAGTAGAATTCTTTATGCATGCATTAGTTTAATAAATACTACAAACTTCCAAAAGTATGACAAATAATTCAAAAATTTTTAGTTAAGTCACTAGACTATAAGGTTTTTTTTTTTAAAAGTTTCGCCAGCGAGTTCCAGGCGACGATTCGATGATAGGTAAAGCAAATCGATACACATCAACGAGTAGAAGAATATACCTTAGATCCAAGTTGATCTGACAGTCAGTTTCGAAGACCAGAGAAAAAAATTGTTTGAATTTTGGTTCACAGATTCAAGACATCTAAAGTTGTTTCATGAAAAAAAAAAATGAACTATTCAAAAGTTTCCATTCAAGTCAATGGGCTGTTAACATTGATGCTATATGACTTTCTGTATTTGCATTGTTTGTACTAATCGAAAGCTCTATTTGCTCTTCTTCTCTATAGTTCATTTTTTTTTCATGAAACAATTTTGGACATCACAATTCTCTGAATCAAAATTCAAACAACTTTTTTCTCCGATCTCCGACATTGACTGTCAGATCGACTTAGATCTAAGGTATGTTCTTCTACTCGTTGATGGGTATTGATCAATCGTACCAATCGTTGAATCGTCACTTGGAGCTCGCTTGCAAAACTTTTTTTTTAAAGAAAAAAACTTAACAATAAAGTGACTTGAATAAAAACTTTTGAATAGTTCAGTGACTTAAATAAAAAATTTTAAATAGTTCAATAACCAAATTGTAACTTTTTTTAATTAAATGACCAAAATAAAAACTTACCTATAATTTAATGACTAATAATGTAATTTACCCAAAATACAAATATCTAATTAAAAGCCCATCTTTCCTTGAGATCAGTACTTGTTTACCTACCCACATTCTCTGACAAAGTACCATGTTGCTATAAATATGTGCATCTTCTAATGTTCTTAGTACATGGTTTCATTTGAGGGTATAATTTACCATAGGATTAAACAATGCCATTTAGGATTTGAAGTTTATATCCATTTTACATTTTACGAATCATTTCAAAATTTATGGATGTTTTTTTAATAATATTGTCTTCAAAATTTGAATTTGAATATTCTTATTAAAAATATAACCTGACTGAAAATACCAACTTAATTTCATATGTTTTTAACCATAATTAAAATTAGTTTGAATATGTTGATTCTTGAACTTTAATTCAAACGGGTTGGATTTTATAATTTATGATTGATTAAGTCAATTTAATAAAAGAAACTGACTGAAAAAATCGAATACACTTGATACATCCTTTAATTTCACCATTGCTTTGCTTAATATTCAACTTCTCTTCACACTTATGTGAGGAAACAAACTTTATAGTAGAGATTATTAACCCATAAAAAAAAATTAATTCTTGGGTGTAATGTAGATCACTAATTAAAAAAACCCAACTATATAGGTGGAAAAGAGTAGCATCTCGAAATGTAAATAACTTGCCTTGTTTAAATCTTTGTTCGACAAGTCTCGAGTTCATCTAAGCATAGATGTGAGCGTTCGAAAAACAACTTCTTCACAAGGGATCGTAATGCCCATATCATGATCGAACCCAAACTCTTCCTCGGCTCGGTGGAGCAAGCATTGAAACTCGGGGTGTGTCAAGAACGAGACCGGGACAATGTATCTGCTTCGGTTTTCGCCGACGTAAACGGCAAAGTGGCCTTTGGGTACGTCGAGAGGGAGACCATCTCCGTCGTACCCGCCGTGTTTCTTCCCCAAGCTCGAACATCTCTTGAGGATTTGCTTCAAAACCGCGGTCTGAGGCAGCTTGTGTGATTTCCTAATCGCCATTGTTGTTTTGGATGGTTTGGATCCTGGAGGGTATTTATTTATGGAGATAAGTTTGGGTATATATATTATAGGTTTAATTGCATTTAACATCCTTAAACTAGGGTCTAGGTTTTAAACTGACCCTAACTTAAAAATGTTAATTCCTCAAAATATCAAATATCGTATTGATAAGGTATTTTAGTCAACTTATCCATTGGCTAGGGCATTAGATGTTAGCTCGTATACAATGTGAAACATAATGTCTATCTACTACATGTCCAAAGGTACCCAAAAAAATAATAAAATTTCAATGAAATTCCTTTAGAAATTTTAAAATTGCAAGCTAATAAACCAGGATCTATCATGTCAAATCATCAAGAATAAATGAAGAATAAAACTAAATGCGGAAGCGTACCTGAATCCATGAATTCCTTGAAGTTTTACCGAATCTTGGGGATTTGATCTTCCAAATTAGCACACAAGAAATTCGGAGAATATTTGCTCTCTCTTTCCTAATGATAGGATATTAGAAAAGATATCTTGTGTATAATTTGGGGACCATAACTCTAATATTTATAACATTGGCATATTAGTTCTAATCAAATTCTAATTAGCCCATCATTAATTAGAATTTGATTAGAAGAGTATCTACACATATTTGACCCATACTTTATTTAATAATTAAAAGCCGAATAAAATTCTAACCAAATTAGATCACTTTTAATTTGGGCTAACCTATCATGATAATAAATAATAACATGTAATTATCCTTATTATATATGTGATGTCCAAATTTTCCAACACTCCAAATATTTACAATTCATTTATGATCCTTTAAGAAAATTGGCTTCCCTTTGTAGCTTGAATCGGACATGTATAAAAAGTCCTTCTAAATTTTATTTATATCGTGTTTCTTAACATGTTTGATTACTAATGTAAAAAAAGCTTATTTAATACACGTGTAATAAACAATAAATAGTATAAATTTAAACTTGAAATTAGAAATAATGAGTAAAACTCTTGTAAAAAATAAGCACAAAATTTTCCTTCTCTTTGCTAAAAAAAAGTCATGAGAGTAATTAAATAATATCAAATAAAATTAGCTTATTTCTAACTCGTATGTTAAAATATGTTGGGGAAAAAAATACTCCTACCAAAATTAGGAATTGGAGACAAATTACCCATTAAGTAAGTATACTTATTTATAATTTGATCCACGTAATTTAAATATATGATCCGATACTTAACATCTAAATTGGCGATTCAACAGTCGGAAGAGCATCATTGTTGCAATAAGAATACTTTGAAAACTTAATTAGAACGTATTAAAGTCCAAGGACCGATTTAAATTCTAGATGAGAGTTTTGTGACGTTTAATGGAATTAACCCTATAGTGAAAAACAATATACGGTTGCATGGAATTTCGGGTTCTAAACTTAGGTGTACGTTACCTGTTGAAAAGCCCATAGATTCTGTTCTGAGTCAGATTCAAGGTGGAATTATTACAGTAAATTGGCTTTAATTGTCTGGTCTTGGAAATTTGAAGTTTTTATGCAATAAAAAAGAGAGAGAGAGAGGAAATTTTGGGTGATTTATCAAATGAAAATGGTGTCTTTATTATGTTTAATTAAATGGATAAGCTGAAACATCATTATCTATCTGCATTAAATCACGGACCGATATTTAAGTGTGTACTGGACAGTACAGCAGTTTTTATTTCTCAAAAGTTTAATTAACAAGTTCCAAACGACGATTTGACAATCGGTACGGTAGATCAATACTCATCGACAAGTAGAAAAACATATTTGGATTTTGGTTCGTAGATTCGTGATGTTCAAAGCTATTTCATGAAGAAAAACGATTTGTACAGATGGTTTGAACATGAAGTGCCATGTACAACAATGATTTTAACGGTCCACTAACTTAAATCAAAATTTTTAAATAATTCAATGATTATCTTATAATTTTTTGAAGTTAATGATTAAAACGTAAATTTATTAATAATTTTGTGAGGATAGATGTGGATTACTCTTAATTATCATGGCTTGTGATTCTTTGGTGTCTGTGTTTGAAGTGCAGAAAAAAAAAAAAGACAAAAGACTTGCGGAAACCCCATGTGGGTTTTCAAAAAAGAAAAGGGTTCGGGAGTCGGTTACGCACGAGGAAGATGTTAGCACCCTCGCAACGCCCAAAATTAGTATCTCCTTAATCGCACGTTGCCTTAATTTTCAAAAATACGAGTTCAATTTAATATTTAATCTTGATCCGATTGAAATACGAGAATTTTAATAAATTATATATTATTATATATTCATTTAAATATAATTTGATAATTTACAAAAAAAATAATAAATAAATATTTCATTTTAAAACACGAGAATTTTTGAAACACAAGAATTTTGATAAATTACATATTATCGTATTATATACATTTTAAAAACGAAATTTTGATAATTTAAAAATAACCACAAAAATAATCATTTTATTTTAAAACCCGAGAATTTTTTTTAATTTTTTTTATTTTTAAAAGGGCGTATCGTATTTAACACGAACCGATGATATTCACCCAACATAGCGATGAAATCAACGACTTAGTGTCAAACCGATTCGTTGCCTTATTTATTAAAATTATTAAAGTTGCAACTAGAATGAATATAATAATTTTTCTAAAAATTAAGAAAGAAAAATATTTAAAAATACCAATAAAATTAAACACGAGATGTCGTCGAAATACATATATATAAATTTAAAATGGGTTAAAAAGTTACTAAAAAAAATTTGGGCTTGAAGAATGGGCCTTCTCCTTTTTTTTCCTTTTTCTTTTTCTTTGGGCTTGAAGAATTGGGTCTTCTCCTTTTCTTTTTTTTTTCTTTTCTGATGGGCTACTGCTTTGGGCCTAGATTGGGCCTACTGCTGGCGTTGGGCTTGGGCCTGCTAGGTGGTGCGGGTTGCATCGGGCCGCACGGGTTGGGTCTACCCGTCTGTTTATTAGTTTCTTTTTTCTTTCCTTTTTTTTTTTCTTTTTTTCTCTCCTTCCTTCTTCTTCTTCTCCAACTGCCGCCACCGTCGACGCCTCCATCGCTTCCTCCGCCGGTGGTGCGACGCTCCCCTCTCCCTCTTCTCTTCTTCTTCTTCTTCTCTCTTATTCTTTTCTCTCTTTTTTCTCTTCTTTTTCTTTCTCTTTTTTTTTTCTTCTTTTTCTCACTTTTTTACTTTTTTGGGGGGGGTTTTTCTTGGCCGATTTTGGGGTAAGAACCCCTTTTATGGTTTTTTTTTTGTAGGTATTAGGTGGCTAGGGAGGAGGAAGGCCATGTCCTAGGCTGGTGGCCTGAAATCACGGAGGGTAGGTACTCAAATCACTTGATTTTTCCAGAAGAACCAAATCGCAAACGTAGTGAAACTAACAGGGTTGAAACGTAATTTTAAGAAAGTCAATGGTTAAAGTGTAATTTTGGGTAAGAAAAGGGGTCAAAATATAATTTTAGAAAAGATGAGAGGTTAAAATGAAATTTCAATTTTTTTGTATTATTATTATTATTCAAAATTAATATATATATATATATATATATATATATATATATTAATGGGCCAAAGCCCAAAGCTAAGTCCCAATGGACCTTGAATTTTGAAAAAAAATAAAATACGAGGCGTAGACAAAATTTAGTGATTACAGAATATATAAAAATAAATTTAGTCATGCTTTTTAAAAATTAATTTTTATTTTTTTAAGTTAAATTTAATCATTAATATTTTAAAGAAGTCAAATTTAACCATTAATTTTTTTACAATCAAATTATTTTTTAACGAAAATACTAAGTTAAACATCAAGTTTTTAAATATGGTCGTCTGCTAAGTATACTTCACGTTTTCTTTCTCTTGAACTTTTATGATTTTTTAAAATGTTTAAAAAAAATTATTTTTATTTATTTTTTAAATAATTTTATAATTTTTAAGTACTACAGGTGGGATAGTAGTTATAAATATGACCCAGATTTGAGAAGCAGAGCAACATAACAAAAACAAGATTTATCTGCTTATCAATTATATTGTGAGAAAATATGCAGTGTAAAGAGGAGTGCCAAGTTTTCCGTCCCATTACAACATTCAAAACATATGGAGATATCAATTTCCTCTTTTTTCTTCAGCTCATGAGTTGGTAATCTTCCATTCTCTCCTACGTTTCTTTTGTCACCTTTTTTAGATCATTATGCTACTCTGTCTGAAACTCATCCTTTCAAGCTCTTTGAGCTATCCTATTGTCTTAAAACGATGATGATGTAAAACTCTAATTTTTCAAGCAGTCTCAGGTGCTTGGTTCTTTAACCAAAGAAACAACCCCATTGAAAGAGAAAGTGAAGGACATGTTGATGGGTTCTACAGCTGATCCCCTTGAGAATGTTAAATTCATCGATACGCTGCTTCGCCTTGGTGTTTCCTATCACTTTGAGGACGATATCAAAAACCAATTGGAAACCATTTTCACTTCCCACCACAATATTTTTAGCGGAAATCACCATGACTTAAACTCTACTTCAATTGTGTTTCGAGTTTTCAGACAATATGGTTTCAAAATGTCTTGCGGTAACGATAACACCATTGATAAATGAATTATCTATAATAAAAAAATAGCTATGGAATATATATATAATTTAATTTGAAGCCTCCTATCAATATGTGAATCAGATATTTTCAACAAATTCAAGGACACTGATGGTAAGTTCAAAGAAGCCTTGATCGACGATGTTAGGGGAATGCTAAGCCTATATGAAGCCCTTACTTTCTCCACGGAACACTTGAAGTCATTGGCGAAGAAGTCGAGCCCTCATCTTGCGAAGCAAATAGCAAATGCCCTTGATCAGCCATTCAACAAATGCCCTCCAAGACTAGCCGCAAGAACCTATATCTCTTTCTATGAGGAGGACGACTCCAGAAATGAGACCCTTCTTAATTTTGCAAAGCTAGATTTCAATCGAGTACAAGTACTTCATAAACAAGAGATAAGCCAGATTGCAAGGTACGGAAGAAAGCATTTGGTATCACTTCGAGGACTGATTTTCTGATGATTTTTGCGTGCATGTTAAGAGGATTCTTATCTTGCAGGTTTTGGGAAGACAATAAGTTTTCTTCTGAATTTTCTTATGCGAGGGAGAGATATGTGGAAGTCTACACATGGATTAATTCCCTATTTTATGAACCTCGCTATACACAGTGGAGGATAATTATTTCTAAGCTTTTAGTACTTATATCAGTTGTAGATGACACATTTGATGCATATGGGACACCTCAAGAGCTTCAACGTTTTGTAGATGCATTAAAGAGGTCATGAGATATATTCTTCTAATTCTTATGGTACCGTGCTCAGTCATCTCCTAAGTACTAGAGTTAATGTTCATGCATTTTAATAATTTTCAGGTGGGAGATTGGTGCTATGGATGAGTTGCAAGACTATACTAAACTTATCGGCAAGACTGTGCTCGTCATTTTTGATGAAATAGCTGAAGAGGCTAGGAAGATCGGAAGATCTTTTTGTTTCCCTTATGCAAAAGATGCTGTAAGATTTATCATTAATATCTATCTCACATTTCCCTTATGGTTCTTGTTCATGTTTTTAACTTGTTTTTTTCTTTTAATCCTGATTGGCCGTATAATTTAGCTCATTGCACTAGTAAACGACTATCACGCTGAGACAAAATGGTATCATGATGGTTATGTACCAACATTTGAGGAGTATATGAGCGTTGCGATGAAGACATCCACTTTTGATGTACTGCTAATGATATCATTTATAGGAATGGGGAAAATGGCAGGTAGAGAAGCATTTGAATGGATGCAGAAGGATCCCAAAATTATGAAGGCTTTAAATATTATAGGTCGTCTCATGGATGACATAGTCTCACATAAGGTATGCACACTCAACAAAAGATCTCTTTAAAATTCTACTATTAATACCCCTAAAAAAGATTTAACAATTAATTTGCTGTTCGCTTGTTCCTATTAAAGTTCGAGCAGTTGAGGGAGCATTGTCCATCTAGTGTGGAATGCTACATGAAGCAACATGGCCTTTCAGAGAAGCTTACGCTTAAAGAGTTTGAGAAAATACTGGAAGATGCATGGGAGGATATAAATGAAGAACGCATGAGACCAACAGCCATCCCCGGAGATCTGCTCGTACTACATTTGAACTTTGCCCGAGCATCATATTTGTTTTACAAGCATGGAGATGGATACACAAATCAAGAATATGTGCAAGATGATATCCGTGCATTGTTCCTTGATCCAATACCCACTTAAAGACGATTGTTTACCAGCTCTTTTGGCGCACCGCCATGCTTACTTATGAGTACTGTTCAAAAAACTGCAATTCTCCAAGGGTTTAGTATCAGATTTGGCGAAAAATAAAAAAAGTTACGTTTGTACGCAATATAAAAGTATGTTTAAATCAATCTTATTTTATTTAAGGTGTGCTATGTAAAATTTACCAGTAAAATGTGTTTAAATTAGTCTTATTTTTCTATGTATGATCATGCCTGTTTTTGACTCGAGTAAAACATCATGTATGATCTTAAATATTTATATTTTTTTTATTGCTCAATCTTATTATAAAAATCCTTTTGTTTTTAAAATAGTGTTGGTGCAAAACTCGAATGCATATATATACACTTTCCAAACTGTTCATTGATACAATCCACTGATACTTATATTTTTATTCGACAATAAGTTCAAGATATAGCAGTTTCAACATGTGCACGCTCTATTTAGATATGAATTAATTTATATAGTTATTATAAATTTTGTTCTCTAAACTTGATAATTATATCCATTTTTATACTTGAATTTAACAAATATATTCATTTTAAACTTTGAATTTAGATTCCATTAAAGATTTCATGATCTAACACTTTAAATTGTGCTATGCTATCAACTAAAAATTAAAAGAAAAAAATTAAAAGTGATGCTCTGATACAATTTCAAATTGTCATGTCATTAAACTTTTACATTTTTCACGTTCAAGATTAAAGTAGATTTAATTATTAAGTTTAACTATCAAAGTAAATAATATATATTAAAATGGATCTAATTATTAAGTTTAAGAATTAAAAATTATATTAACCTTTATAAAAAAAAATATCATTACAAGTTTTAGAAAATTCATAAAAAAAATGAAATCAAATATTAAAAATTACAGAAAAAATATCAAAATACAATCAAATTAAAAATCCTTATAAATGCGAAGAATATCAAATGGGGTTGGCTAAAAAAACATCCCAACATACTAAAAAAATACTCTAATAAATAACACACCTTTACTATAATTAATAATTAGCTATTAATTAATGTTCTTTTACTTTATTGATTGGTTAGTAATTAACATCTTTCTACTGTAATGATTAAGAATTAATTATCACCTCTCCACTCACTTTTTTATCTCATTTAATTGTTAAACATATTTTTATTATTCTATTATTATTAAATATTATAAGTATTATTATTGTATTATTAAATATTATAAGTATTATTATTAGTAAAGGTATAAGTATTATTATTATTCAACATATTTTTTTATTGTAGGATTATTGTTAAACATATATATGAATACATAAATACAAAAATATGAGCAAAATGCTAAAATATAATAAATTAATATTATTCAACAATAATCCTCTATAGTTATAACAGGTGTTTTGAGATTACAAGGTTTCAGTTATCTATAAAATTCCAGACGTGACATATACATGGTTTGTCATCCAGCTGTAGACAGGGCTCTATGACGGATCCAATAAGCCAAAATGGTAGGCATTGGGTAATCTCCTTCTAATTGTACCATCACATTATGATTATCATATACATGTGCAATTGTAATAGCATGATGGTATTGAAAATGTTCCGGACCTCTCTAAAGAGGAAAGAAAGTTATGTCACATTGCTTGGTTAAATAATTGAGTATCATCCCAAACCTGTTGGCAATCAGGACACCTGCCATAGGCATAGCCATCCAGTGTTCTGCTGGTGCAGGCGATTGTGAGAAACACAGTGAATTACGTAATTCATCGATTCCATCAGTGAAAACTCTAGCATAGACATCATATGAACTCAATAACTCATCTAGCAGTTGATGTCGAACATAGAGCCATTGATCTTCGCCATAACCAAGACAAACAGATATTGCTCGGAATCCGCAATTTCCATCACCCATGACATCTTGTACATGTATGATGTAAGGGTGGAACATATCTGGAATTTCCTTCATTAGTGGATGAGTATCACATGATTCAAGCATCTGGTTTAAGTCTATGAAGTCTGAAACTTGCTCTAATGGCTCCTGGTTTAAGTTTGGAATTTCGGTTACGTATGAACTATGTCTTGCAGGTTCTTTGTTCAACTCTACCAGATCCAACCCAACAGATTTTGACGTGGTTGAATGGCTACATCTTCTGGGAGCTTGACTTATAGAATCGACTCGTTTTTGTTGTTGTTTCTTCAAGGTTGGTCGTTCACACGTATTTTTTTGAATTGTAGGTTCTTTAATGAGTATTTTACTCGGTTGGAATATATCTCTTAACTTTCTTAACAGACTTTTTTTTCCCGGCTTTTGACTGCTTAGTGAAGTTTTCTTTGAACATTTCTAACTCACCGTCATAACAAATATCCTCATTTTCCACAGAAGTTGACGGTGATAAGTCAGGCTTCCTCTAGAATACATCTATTGAATCCAACGGAATACACTCACCTGCATTGAAATGCCATTAGTTTATAAAAATTTAATATATAAATAAAATTTAGAAAATAATTTTTAAATATACCACCTGAATTCAAGTAGATTGATAGCATGCAAGCGCTTGGTAACCCACAACTATGACGTAGTTTACAACCACAATTTGAAAAGTCAAGTTGATGTCTACTCAATCGCTGAAGTTCCCCTTCTAGGATATCTAGAGCTTCAAGTGCCACAAAACCCCGCAATAATCTGAAACACAGTAAGTTGTGTTTGTGTTTGAGGACAATTCTACTCTTTTCAAAACTCTCATATATCGATGTAAGTTGAGACTTCACAATCTAATCGATACAACCAACAAATTTATCTAGAGAAGAATTTTTTGCACAAAGATATTTCTTTAGCTTTGCATGCTGGCCCTCAACTCTATTCGTAGTTTGTTCTCCAAAGTTGAGAAGCCGATCAATCCAGACCGACATAAACATTTCCTTATATTTGCTTAACCACACTTGATCTAGATATTTTAAAACACCTGAATTTATATAAATGTTAGTTATGTATAAAAAGTCTTCTAAAACTATAAACAATTTTTTATAGAATAACGAGGCTTGTACCTGGATATTCGCTCAACATTGATTGGAGTTTTTTGTAGTTTTCGACGTACAATATTCACGTTGGAGATTCAATGAGTACAGTTCACATAGCACGAAAGGAGTCCCACTCATGTTGCGACTTGATAGACTGCCTACAATGCTTTTTAATATTTTCAGTAATGTGCCATCTGCATAGTAACCGAGTGGCATTGGGGAAAACTTGTTGGCATGCATTCATCAGAGCCAACTCTTTGTTCGTCACATACACGTGGGTACATGCACTCTTCTAATGTCAACTTTGGACATGTTAATGCCTAATTATAGTTCTCCTCCTTTTCATTAATGATAAAGGCAAAAGCTATACTAAATGTCTTGTTAGTTGAAGTCACGCCAACAATGTAAACAAAAGTCAGATCATATTTGTTCGTTTTGTACGTTGCGTCTACAATCAAAACGTACGGAAATGCACGCCATATATCCAATGATCGTGGATGAATGAAGAATAGATTTTCCAATTCATTTGAAATATTATTTACTGAAAACTCAGTAAAAAATTGTTTATCATTCAAAAGCAACATAAGAACCTATATCGGAGTTTTACCAACATTCTGGGACGAGCGAAGCTTTTGCCGTACATTGTATATGGTTTTTAGTGTAGAAATGTTATTCTCGTTCTGCTCCTTCAGTGTCGATAATATGTCACGTGGTGTAACATTCTTACTCGTCCAATCAACCAACAATTTTTTTTCGTTTTCTTTCAACCGCCTTGCATAAGCATGTCCCTCCATATGTTGTGTAGGTGGATGGTTAAGTTGATCACATATCACCCTCAACGTCCACCCATCATATTGTTTTAAATACGAACCTACCAATCGGAATTTACAGTTGGTCTTTTTGGTGCCAGACTTTTTACTTGATTCTTTAAATTTGTAATCACCGCCACGGTCACAAATAAGTGTGACGTAAGACACCACACCATTTTCCATTACTTTTGATCTTCTCATGACGATGATATAACTAAAAGAGAATGTCGTGTTTTGCACCCATTGCATCAGCTCTTCACGATACTCGAACACCTAAAATTTAAATAATTTTGTTAACAAATATTAAATGTTATGAAGATAAAAAAATATTAACATCATGATAAATATTATACCCGATCGGTAAAAAATGGTGATGTCGCCATAGAGATCTCATTGCCTTCATTTAAGTTACTTCCGTAAAAATTCGACATCTTTTGTTGAACACTACAAATTATAACGAAAAAATCAGTAGTTATAAAAATTTAAAACAGATTTTAATTTATACAAGAATTAATAAATAAAAAAAGAAAAAAATTAGAAAAATAATTTTTTATAAAAAAACAGTTTAGAACAAATTTATAAAAATAAAATTACAAATAATAGAGTTTAGTGAGAATGACTTACTTAATTTTGTTAATAATAATATGAGTTTACGTTAGGGTGTTGTTAATATTCATCAAAATTAATATATATATATATATATATATATAACTCTGCTTATTTATTGTATTAATTACAACAAAATTAATTTTTCCCGTTTTTTAAGATGTTGACTCTAATTTTTTGGACTAAATTGATTACACTAATTAATTTAAGATGTTGAAAATGAAGATATTTGGAAAATGTACTAATTAATTTTTTGGACCACATTAATTTCTTTGCACCACATTAATTTAAGATATTGACTCTAATTATTGTATTAATAAAAAGACTTATTGGGAAAGACACTCATCTAATAAAATGAGAAATACTGTAATCAATTACACGGAAAAGGAGAATTAGGGTGTTTTTTTAATATGTTGGGGATGTTTTTTTAGCGATACCCTTTTAAAAAAATTATAAATTGAATTAGTCGAATGTTTTCATTTACGTAACTAAATTATTTGATAGTTTTAATTTAAGTCATTAAGCTGTTAGGTTTTTATTTTTCAAAAGTTTAACTAGCAAGTTCCAAACGATGATTTGATAATCGATATGGTAGATCAATACCCATCGACGAGTAAAAAAACATATTTTAGATTCAAGTCGATCTGGCAGTTAGTATCAGAGATCGGAGAAGAAAGTTATTTGAATTTTGATTCACAGATTCGTGATGTTCAAAGCTATTTCATAAAGAAAAACGATTTGTGCAGATAGTTCGAACATGAAGTGCCATACAACAACGATTTTAACGGTTTAATGACTTAAATGAAAACTTTTAAATAATTCAATGATTATCTTATAAAATTTTGAAGTTAATGATTAAAACGTAAATTTATTAATAATTTTGTGAGGATAGATGTGGATTACCCTTAATTATCATGGCTTGTGATTCTTTGGTGTCTGTGTTTGAAGTGCAAAAAAAAAAAAGACAAAAGACTTGTTCATAGTAATTTGCAGAAACCCCATGTGGGTTTTTGCTGTTGGATTTGCAGGTTTTGACCCTTTGTTTAATGCAATTTTTAAATTTTATTTATTTATTTTAATTATGTTTGTGGATATGTTTGATCTTTATAATGGTTTTTCATATATTTAATAACATAGATTTCAAGATTTTCAATTATTTTTCGGATATTTAAATTTATAAAATTTAAATTTAAATTCACAAAAATTACTTTTAAATAGGTATAAAATCAAAATTATAAGATATATTCGAATTTAAATCTGTATCTGCATTCGTTATGTGAATATTGAATAAGCAACATGGTTTGGATAATGGATACTATTTAGAATATTTGAATGCAAGGGTGAATCTATAATTTCTTTTACTAAGAGTCGAAATTGAATTATAAATTTTTAAAAAGTCAAACTATAATTTTATCATTTATTAACTTATAATTTCATCAGTTTTATATAGACTAAACATAATTTTTTTCATTTTTAGTGGACCAATATGCAATTTTATTATATATTAACTTAAAATTTCACTATTTATAAAGGGGCTAAATTACATATTTTTATTTATAACTAGATTATGTCACACCAATGATTCGGGTGAAAAACAGAATTATGTAAAAAAATCTGATATAAAAATTAAATAAGATTTTGGTTGAAATGGTAAAATAAAGATGTTCAAAACTATAATCTTTTAAGTGCAAATCTCATTATGCGTGTGTATTCTTCTATTCTTTTATATACAATATATAAAATAATAAAAATACCCTTCAAAATAATATAATTTACATTATAAAATAATAATAATAATAATTAAAAGTATAATTTTATCATTGTGTTAGTATATTTTTTAATAAGTTTTAATAGTATTAACTTAAAAATTTATCATCTTAAGGGCTTAACGTGTAAATTTACTAATATATTAACTAATAAATTTAAATTTTTTGAAGAGATTACAAATAATTTTTCCATTTGGGGAGCGTATATATATATATATATATATATATATATATATATATATATATTGGTCGAAATCAATGTATCCACCATCAGTAAGAGTGACTAATCTCCTCATCTTCTTGGCCACAAAATATTTTCCAACTCATGAGCGAGAATCAAACACCAATAGAAGTTGGTTTAAGTTTTGATCGAAAAATCTTATAATTATTTATTATGCTTTAAAAGTTTCTATAAAAATTTAAAATAATATATTATATTTCTATAATCTATAATCAACCAACTTATTTTTTTTAAATAATTTTATTATAGGTTCTGATCATATCAGTTATTTTTGACATAATGCTTAGAATTACCCATAACTCCTCCCTAACCAACAAATCCTATCTATCGTAATTAACATAAAACATTAAGGTCAAAATCAATTTGCTTTTCTTATCGTACTTTTATAGCTAAAATCAAATTACGAAATTTTTAGGTAAACAAAATAAATGTTTTTCTAATTTTTTTAAAATAAAAAAAATGAAAGGGAAGGGGTAGGTGCATACCAACCGTTGATGGGTTGGGTTATCTGTTCAGACTTGAATTTTGAGAGGATTTTGACAAAAATATTAGGTCAAGAAAAATGAGATTAGGCAAAAAAAAAAGATCTATTTAAATAAGGGTTAGGCTCGAGCTTAAACATTCAAGTCCCAAGCTTGGCCCAGCTCGATCCGTTTTTTAAATTTCTAATGCTTAATATTATTTTGTTTTATATATTATACAATCTTATAACACATAAAAATTAAATTTATAGTAATATATATACTACAACAATGTCAAGATTAAAAAAAGGTTGGAATGAGTATATATAAAATTATAATAAATAAAAATTATTAAAATTAAAAAAATAATATATATTTTAAATTTTTTATAAATATGATATGAGTGTTCTTAAAATCGACTTGAGTCAGTCATTACAAATATGAATAAATTTAAATAAAATTTTAAATTTATATTTCAAATCAAATTAAACTTAAACAAACATAAAATTTATTAATATCGTAACTAGACTTAAACCAACCCAACCCAACAATAAACCTCTAGCACGTACGTCCCTGACAGAGTGATGAAAGAGATCCCAAAAGGATGATAAAAATCTTCAGGTTGTCCCACTCTTGCCTATTCTTGTTGCAATCTGCTATCATGGCTTATCATTATGTAAAACCAACAATAATGGCCCATTCCATATTCAATATCATTGAATCATGGCGACTTGATAATATGAATATTATTGTAATAAAAGTTTAAATTATATTTTATTTTTTTCTATTGAAAATAAATAAATTAATCTTTCTATATTAGATTAAAGAGAAAACTGACCTTTTTATTAAAAATTATATCTATTTTTACTATTAAAAATTGATCCATGTACACTGGCACATCACGTGTAACTGTCTCGTTATTCCGTTAGTCAAACTAATTTTTAACAGTAGAAATGAATGAAAATTTTAACAGAAAAGACTCATTTTCTTTTTAAACTAAAAACTAATTTACTTATTTTTTAGTAAATATGGTAAAATACAATTTCACTTCTAGTACAAAAGTCTTCACGATACTTTTATAAACCAACGCTTCATATTGAAAAGGATTTTGATGTCCTTTGAGTAAGGTTATAGATGTGAAGAAAACAGTGCTATTTAATCCAGCTCGACTTCAGATTTAACGGGGTTGAATATAATTACATGATAGTGAAGCATCTTAAACAAATTTTTTTACGCACTTTCCAAAATAAACCCAAACAAGCACCAAAATTTTGGGATTAATTTGTACCCTTCAAAATTCAAAACACATTTACAAAATAAAAAATTTAAAAAACTGCAAATCAAAATCACCATATATATATGGCTTTGCTTATTAATCTCTGTTCTTCTTAGCACCTCAAAAATCAAGATTTATATCTTGATATTATCATTCTTATCTAATTTGTAATATGTACCCAAAAAAATATTATGAGTCTTAGCTCACGTATTACTTATTCGAGTTAGCTTGATGAATTCCTCTTCGGCACATGGAACAATAAGACCCCTCACCGGATAATCGAAACCGAACTCTTCCTCGGCTTGCCTTAACAAAGCTTGGAACAAAGGGTGCTTCAAGTACGATATCGGAACCACAAATCTCTTGTTCTTCTCTTCGTCCCCGACGTAAACCGCGAAATGGCCTTTTGGGACAATGTTTACCACTTTACTATCCGACGATGTTCTGTATGAGCACTGTTGCTTCGAGTGTGACCGTCTTCTGATAATCTGCTTCGCGTGAAGCATCATCTCCAGTAACCGAATCCCCATTGATATGATCTGATCTCTAGTAGCTTTTTTTTTTTAATACTTTCATGTCCTTCGCCTTTGGGGGTATATTATATATATATACACAAGGGCCTAGGGATTTAATGCATTGATATAATATTTTTGCATGCATGAAAAAGGAATCAACATGTACTTTGTCCTTGAGCTTTGAAGTTGTATATATAATATATGTAATTTATATTATATTAACAAGTTGGATTTAAAAAGGGATTTAAAAAGGACCCTATGAGGGAAAACTACTTTGATGAAGCTCTCGCCCACTGTTTTTTCACATATCCATGGAAGGGTTTTATGTGGAGCTTCTGTTTGCATGTTCTTATGTCAGTCTCTATATTCGGGAATTCATGCTTTCTTTTTCTCTTTCTGCCACAAACTATGTCTACATTGAATTATAAATTTTCAGGGTTAAAATATCTTTTCATCATTTAATTAATTGTTAAATTTATAAATTTAAAGGATTAAAAGGGAAATTTTACTACCCACCACAGCTCGACACACAGCAAGCTCTCCCTCAAGCTCCTCAATCCTCGTGTTTAAAGTCCTCGGTTGTGGCCATTGTTTCCTCCTTTATAGTCAACACCATGACCTCGAGAGCATCGTCCCTCACTATTAGTTTATCCGCAGTGAAATTGAGCATCTCTTGCATCTCTTCTACATTGGAACCGAGAGACTCCAATACACTTCCTTGAATTGCTCTTCCTTCAAGTCCAATTCTATAGTGCGTCCATTGACTTCATCAAGTGTCTGTTTCATGTCCCTCATGGATACCTTTAAAAATAAAATAATAACATATAATTTTAAAATTTTAAAAGTAAAATTCACTTATTTTTCGTAATTATTGATTATCATCGAATAATTTATTAACGGTATATAAAATTATACACACTAAACTACGTCCCATACGCATTACATGGATGCTGAAGGGTTTGAGCAGCTTTTTTTTCTTCCTCTTTTCCAGTATTTTATATATTTATATATTAGATCGGCGAATCGGTAAGTACCGATTCAATTTTGAAGACATTAATTGGGGAACGGTTGAGCCAGCCAATCGGTCGACGGCTGCATGTGGTTATGAGTATTGTTTTATTATCCAGTTAAACGTGGCAATGGCAGGCAGCTGCTATCCACTGCAAATTGGTGTCCGACGCCAATCTAGTATTAGGTCATCCAGATTTGGGCGGATGTGAAGTAGCTATACCTGGATTTATCAATTTTTATCCCAAGTTAAATTCAATTTAATTCACTAAACAATTTTCTAATAGAAATCTGAAATAAAGATCCAAATAAATAATCTGAAATGACTCAAACTTAAAATGATCTTATAATAACCGAACTAAAAAAGAATAGAGTCTCAAATTCGAATAATTAGAACTCAGAACAATCCATATCTAGAATAATTTGAACATAAATAATTCAAAAATTTTAAAACCTGAACGAACCCGTTTCTAATCGATACGACGTCAAATTAACCCAATTCACCTAATTAACGAATTTACATGTATCCAAATATTGATAACTTGAACCCCGTTGTTGGCTCATTGACCAAAAGTGTTCACCCTACAACTCATGTCATGGGTTCGAGTGAAGGATTATCTGCTTATAATTCAATTTAAGCCTTCTAATCTTTTAATGATTTTTTTCATTTTAATATTTTATTATTTTATCTCAAACCTTATACAAAGTTATTAGCATTACAAATACTAAATTACTTAGAACCCCATAACGATGATATAATTGTCAGAGTGTTCATCGTCCCAAATATGGTCTAAGTTTAAGTCACACTTGTCGCATTTGTTATTTTGGGATTTGTCCTGTCCTTATAATTTACAAAAAAATGATTTAATCTCGGAATTTAATCCCAGAATCCACATTGTAGTACAATGTTGTTGGTGCCGTGCCATGCCCTAAACAATGATTTTAATCCACATACATCAGCCATGGCAGGTGTCTGAGAACCAGAAGAGAAACACATAAATAAATAAATAACCGAAAAGTAGAGCAGAAGAGGTAAGGAAGGTTTTTCAGGTCAGGAAGGGTTTTCCAATGTACGGCCGTCTGTTTTGTCTGACATTATCGGTTAACCCCTGCTGGTGCTTTCGATTAGAAGTGACCAAAGCCATGTGATTGTTTGATGTTGTCGGGCCTCTAATATGTCCCACGGCTGCGAATAGAATTGGATGAATTTGTCAAATGAACTGATATGGATAAAAATGTTTGATGAGAGTTTATAATTGTTACAGCTGGTGTAATTCGAATCCCGTTATTTATTGAAAAAATAAATATAGTGGCAAAATAAATGGAGCACAAATAGAATCCGTATAGAATTATACTTTTACTATTTGACTTTAATTAAAATAAAAAAAATTAACATTGATATCATTCGCTTTTTAACATTAGTAAATTTTTTCTTCTCTACCGTGGTTTTGTTTTTCGAAAGGGTTTCCACGTAAAATTTGTGTGTTCTAGTTTTTCCTTTTCTTATTGCTTTGCGATCGTTCTACCATAATTATCAACATTTATTATAACAATAATTGTTATGTGATGAAAACGGAAATGAAGAGCTCGTATTAATGTTGAATCGAGTTTTGAGCAAAATTGATTTATATAAAATCAAGCATGTATATATTTTTATCATTATAAATTTAGAGAATGACATCGAGTTATCACTCCAGTTGGAGTAGGATATGTTGACGAAAAAATATATTTATTTTATTATTGTTGAATTAAATTGAATTCTCTCACGTATTGAAGTAACGAGAGACTTATGAAATAGTTCAATTTGATTTATTAAAAAAATTATTTATAATAATAAAGATAGATTAATCGAGTCTTAACTTAATTAAAATAATTGTTATTGCAATAATGAGAAAAACCCAAGTTGTCGGGATATTTTGATTGTGGGTCAAGTTTTAAAAATTTAAAACGTCTAAAATATTCATATAAATTAATGTATAATATGATTAAAACTATATTTCTAGTATTAGACTAATAGCAATGCATACAAGCATACTATTTTTATCACAAGAAAATCTTATTTCGTAATTCTCGTCGATAGTTACGAGATAAAATATAATTTCCTTCACAACAATAAAAGCTAATAAGTACTTTTTGGTACAATGAGAATGCAATATTTTTTAGAAAAATTGGTTTTAGTATCATGATAATCTATCTTGTAAAAATTATGGAGAAAAGTGTGAAAGAATAAGAAAATTTTGAGAAAAAAAATAATGAATGTTGAAAGAAAATAAAAAAAAATTATTTTTAAATTTTAGTGGGTGTTTTTCAAATAATTTGGTGGGGTCAATAACTCAATTTACTATTTTTATTTTTTTTATAAAGTACTTTTTTTCTTAAAATTTTTCAACATATGGCTCCGCAACTGAGTTGAAGTGTGTTTTTAGTTTGATTTAAGAGTTAAGGGTAATGTTATGGGTAGAAATAGACATTCTATCCCTTGATAATATCAACCGACTTATTATTATAATATTAAAATTAAATAATTTAATCGTCTCCTAAATTTTAAATTTTTATTTTATGTTTCCAAACTATCCTTAACAAAATCAACTAAAATAACTCGTATTTAGTAATTTTCTATGAAACTTAAATTTCCTTTGATTGTGTAATCTTGAAACTTTCATGCTAAGCTAAAAGCAAAGGAAAACAAATAATTGAAATTAATTAAATTAATTGATTGTTCTTCGTTCGGATAAAGAAGTAAAGAAAAAAAATTATGAGTTTTGTTTGGTATGGAAGATAAAAATAATTAATTAATTTAATTTAATTGTAAGGGCTTTTCTTTACTTTTAGCTTAGCATGAAAGATTAAAAATCGAATGATCAAAAAGAGTTTTTGTTTCGTAGACAATTATTAAAAATAAGTTATTTTAGTTGATTTTAATTTGGAAGCATAAAATAAAATCTAAAATTTTAGGAGATTATTTTTTAATTAATTTCAATATTATAGTAACAAATGACACTATCAATGGATAAATTTTTTCGATGTTTTGAAATTCAAATTTCAATATTGAAAAAAAAAAATAGAACTCTCAACAAGAACAATTTGGTAATTTTTTTTTAATACATTATTTTAGTTTCTACCATTTTTTCATTTTAATTCTTTAACACTTTTTAACCCAATCAATAATTTAAAAAAATATATTTTTATTTTAATTCTTTAACACTTTTTAACCCAATCAATAATTTTAAAAAAAAATATTTTTTGGGTGACTAAAATAAAATGACCTAGAATTTGAGTTACCAAAACGAAGGTGTGATGTATACAACTAACAATCGTTAAAGATTTAGTGAAAGCACCTTAAAAGTTGAGTAACGAAATTAAAAAAAAAAATTCATTTTGACCCCAAATTGACAAAGCCTTAAAAGTTGGATGACTAAGTAATTTACCCAAAAAGAAAGATGAAAATGTGCAGACCTTTCCAACCGCAAAAGATAAATTATTGAAGTTCAAGTATATGGTCGTGTATAGGTTACAACCTCAATTTGTTTCCATGGAACATTTAGAAAGTGTTACAACGAGAATATCAACTTATTTCACAACACCACAATCTTTTTTTCCTATCATTTTCCGGGAAAATGGAACTCAATAAGTAATCAAAAAACTCCATGGGGTATATGACACTAAATATGTCACATGAAGCTTCAACCTCAAATAGCTTCTTCATTTTGGTCCTTTATTTCTTACTTTCAATCAGCTTCATATATATTTAGGCAGCCACCTTTTTGGATGTTACAGAGTTGACAATTGTAGCAAATTCCGGCCCCTGCATCAACAAATATTTTGAATCTGGTCGTCAGCAATGCCATAACCGAATAATATTTCAGTACGTTTTATTAATAATGGAACAGAGTGAATAATACCTTCAAGGAAGCGCCACCTACGAGAAACCCGTCGATATCTTCTTGCTTTGCAAGCTCAGCACAGTTGCTTCCATTAACGGACCCTGCCAAAAAGAGATATGGTATGTTCTTACAAGTTTTTTCATGTGTTACAGTACTATCTTCTTATAGACCGTCCCTGTACTAAGATCATAGCAAGGGAACAGTAAAAGTATCATTGGAGATCCCTGTATTAGGAGTTAGATTACATTTTACCCACTTTACTCAAAAAATAGGCAAATTAGTCTCTGTATGTTTAATTAAAGAGCAAACTGGTCATTTCTATTAAAATTTCATCTATTTCTCCTGTTAAAAACTGATCTAGCTGACAAATTAATCAGACAGTTACATGTGATGTGTCACGTATACCTCATGTTGACATACAGGGACCAATTTTTAACAGTAGAAATAGATGGAATTTTTAACAGAAGGACTAGTTTGCTCTTTGATTCAATATACAAGGACTAATTTGCTCATTTTTTACTAAAAAGGGCAAAAAGTAATCTAGCTCCTGATATAAGAGCCTCTAGTACTTTTACCCAAGGGGAACATATGTCATATCTACACGATCCTAGAATGTCTCTCTCATATCATAAACCACAAATACATGTATATAAGAATGGTATAGTATCTGAGTTACCTCCATATATGATACGTGTTTTAGATGCAACTTCCTCGGACACGTTCTTTTTAAGCCAATCACGGACAGCTACATGCACTTCCTGAGCTTGTTGGGGTGTAGCCACTTTGCCAGTCCCGATGGCCCATACAGGTTCATAAGCAATAACTATATTGTCCCAACTGGGTACAACATCTGCAAATGATGGAACCATTAGAGTTTGGTCACGATCCTTTCCTCTACATTTACGAGATAACCTAAGTAATTCATGAGGAAAAAAGTAAAAACATCAAATAGAGGACACAAAAGATTACCAGCAAAAGCCTTCAGTTGCTGGAAACATACATCGAAAGTTTTGCCTGCTTCTCTTTCTTCTAGTAATTCACCAATACAAGCTATTACTCCGAGACCCTCGTTCAAAGCGTAAGCAGCTTTCTTTCCTATAAACTGAAGACAACAACAAATCTCTGATAAGTCCTTTAACACCTCAGAAGAACATTAAGCACGTAAACTTTTACCTGATCATCTTCACCAATAATATGTCTGCGTTCAGAATGCCCGAGAATGACCCACTTGCAGCCAATATCTTTCAATTGCTCTACACTAGAGAAATAATCAGATGAATCATATTAAAGATGCAGATAGATTTGAAGTAACTCAATCAAACAGTATGGCATATGCAAACAAAGATGTCCATAACTAAAAAATAAAACACAAATTAGCTTCCACTATGTTTGGAAACAGATCAAATGAAATAACAGATGCCCCAAAACTTAAAGGCCTACTTACAAGAAATGCAGAGTGAAACGAGGACCATATGTCAGTACCAATGAAGTAATACGGCAAAATACAATAAATTTTCAGACCCTCGGGTACGGAATAATGAAGAACTAACATGTTTAGCTCATCAAGCAAAAGTTAGCTAACCTGATTTCTCCGGTAAAAGCCCCACCTTTCCCAATCCAAGAGTTCTGAGCAGATACCTCAATTCGACCGGTTAATGAAGCTGTCACTTGATCGAGATAAACAAAGGGAGGTGACACAACAACATCTGTCAAACAGTAATGAATTATTAGCAATGTTCATAACATTTAACTTGATATACCGATGAAAACTGATAAATACAAAACCGAGCCAAGTTCCATAATTTATCAAGGATCACATATGAAACCGATAAAATTTTGTAAATCTTTTAGCCATTTGCATATATAAACCCTAAGCCAAGTTCCATAATAGATTTAACATACACAAATTGCAAGATTTAAGGCACTAAATTACCAACATCGGTCTCCAACTTTGCGCTGTTCAAGTCAGAAACAAGCTTTGTGATGGAGTCTTTTGTTCCATTCTATATGAAGAAAAATAACATCATCAGTGAAGGAAATAGAACTAGAGAATGAAACAAATGGACATACATGAGTTGTTCCATAATAAAAAAGATCCCGGCATAACAACTAATAGAGTGTGAAATCGTATTGACAGAAAAAACTGCAATAGTACTTTCAGAAAAGGGGTTAGCAGGGCGTGACGAACTTGAAGAATCTGAAGTCTGAAAAAGAAAAGGCAGAGAAACTTTTGAAAGGTATAGATCACTAGAAAAGGCACAAAATTAACAACAGCAGGAGATCATTTCTATTTACAATAATTGCAATGATAAAATAAATAAAAATGGGGGAGGGTAGTAACCAGAACCACCATGAGAACAAAATACTTGCAAGAGTCAACTTCACACTAATGTCATAACAAAAACCAAAGTGATAAGTATCATTTTGTTGAGGGTTGGTTGGCTCCTTCGGAAGAAGTCTTCGTAGTGTCGTCCGCCGGGCAGCCGACTGGACCCCCACCAAGGCAACCTATATGCCATACGTCAGGGGTTCAAACCCCACCAAGGGTGAGATGCTCACGTCACCTTGGTGGGCATACGGTTGAGGTACCCCCCTCCATGAACCAGGCCCTTAGGGCAGCTGCTCACAGCACACTGGCTCTCCATGGAGCCTGGGGACAAAACCCTCCCAAGGGATGACACTTCAAAGACTTCTCCCAAAGGAGCCAACCAATCCTCAACACAATTAAACAAGATTAGCAAGAAAGATTCCACATCAAACAACCAGAAAGAGAACTCTAAAAGGACTTCATTACTATCGTAAACGGAGATGCTAACAGAATCGTTGTATAGTGTACCATATTTTGGCACAAAGAGCTAACAATAGAAGAAAACCAAGACCAAATATAGAGAACATAGACTAACACCATATCTGTGAGAAAAGGGTACTTACACATTTCCAGTTACCCCCAACAAAGAACTGCAAGTGCAAGAAAAAATAGAAAGGTCAGTACTTACCAAAAGCATTAATAAAGACCCCCCCCAAAAAAAAAAAAAAAACAGTGAAATTGGCAAACATCATTGTGAAAACCCTCTTGCTTAAAGCTTAATGCTTAATACACTACTTAAACAAAGAGACAAGATCCCAACAAAGATCAGCAATTCATTTCTAGATTCAGCATCTAAAACTTTCCCTTTTTTTCCTTTTAATTGCTAAGTATTGACTGACAAACATCAAAACTAGAAAACCTACCGAAGTCACAAAAATGGCTAAAAATGTACTAAAAAAAGGGGGTTGGTGGGTTAATTCTAGAGCCTTCAAATCAAGTAACAGTTGATCTTTACCTTTCCGGAACCGGCCATGGCAGTAACAGCTCTGCAAGGTTTACGAGACGAAGCAAGGCGAAGCTGAGAGTTGATGTGTTGAAGGAAAGATTGAGATTGAGAACTGTCGAGCTTGGGAGATGATCGGCGAAGCCCGTTGAAATGTGGGCAATATGTAGATATCATCGCCATTGATAACGGAGGCTGGTTCTGGAGTTTGGTGTGGGTGAGGTTTCAGAAGGTATGTGGTGGTGGTTGTTGGTTAGTAAAGTTTAAGTGAGGGTGAGGTTGCGACCGTTTGCTTAGGATTTATGTTTTATGTTTAATGGTTTAATCGCATGCTTGTCGAGGACTGAGATCGGTTTTAGTCACGCGGTTTTTGGGAAACGTCAATGCACGCTCTGCAACATTAAAAATGAAAAAGGTAAACTATACCCATGTCATTAAACTATTAAACTATTAATAATTTTACGTTTTCGTCACTTATTTTTAAAAAAATTACAAAATAGTCACTAAATTATTTGTAAGTTTTCATTTAAGTTGTTGAATTATTCGGAAGTTTTTATTTAAGTCATTGAGCTAGCGAACCCCAAGTATAGTGATCAGTACCCATCAACGAATAGACGAACATACCTTAGATCCAAGTTGATTTGATAGTTAGTGTCGGAGATCAGAAAAAAAAATTGTTTAGATTTTAGTTCGTAGGTTCACGACATTCAAAGTTGTTTCATACAAAAAAAAAAGGAACTATAGAATAGAAGGGGAAGAAGAGCTTTTGATTGGTGTAGGCAACGCAACGTGAATAGAGAAGGCCATACATCAGTGGTTTTAATAGCTCAGTGACTTCAATGAAAACTTTTGAATAGTTCAATGACCATTTTGTAACTTGTTAAAGTTTAGTGAGCAAAACGTAAACTTACTAATCGTTAAGTGATCTCGGGTGTAGTTTACTCAAAAGAAAAAGGTTAAAACCTGGGGTGTAGTTGAGCCAAGCTAAGTTAAAAAATGGGTAAGCTCAATCTTTACTCGAAATTTGGAGTTCAAAACTCAGTTTGAACTTGATTGAACATCCATTTTTAAGATTGAGCTTGATTAAGCTCGTTTATCAATTTTCGTACTTGAGCTCGATTAAGCTTGTATATATTCAAGTTCGAGCTTAATAGGCTACCACGTGTTGCTATAGTATTTGTCATCAGTGTCACGTTAGCATAAACGAACGATGTTAGTGCGGAGGTACCAACTTGGGTGATGAAATACATGTTCAGGTACCAACTAAGTACTTTTAGACAAGTTCAGAGGACAAATTATATATTAACTCATCAATTTAAAAAGTAAAATTTTTTGGACAAGTTCAAGTATTTATTAGGTATTTGGACTAGTTTAAGGGGAAATTATATGTTAACACTTAAAAAATTAACTCTGTTTAACAAATTGGGGCAATGTGTATGACGGAATACAAGTTTAGTTACCAAATAGGTACAAAAAAGAATTAGGTACCAACTAAGCAGGGGCGAAGCCAGAACAATTTTTTAGGGGGGGCCGAATGAAATTTTAATTTTTTATAATTTATATCATTATAATTTGTAAATGATTAAATCGAATTTTTATAATTTTAGGGGGGTAAAGTGTAATTTTACCTTTACTAATTTTAAATTTTTAAAAAATTTTAAGGGCCTAAATAGCAATTTCACATTTTAGGGGGGCCGAGGCCCATGCCAGCCCCCCTGGCTTCGCCCCTGCAACTAAGTATAAGATTTTGCTCTTGGTCCTTATACTTTGTCAAAATATAAGATTTACTTTTTATACTTTTATTTTTAGGAATTTAATGGGAATTGAAAAATTATATTCAATTATAATTAGATAAATAATTATAAGGTATAATGATTTATTTGACTTTTTAACTTTATAAAAAAAATCATCTTAACCCTTAAACTAATGCTTTTTTGTCAAAAGACATTGATATAGATAAAAAAGTAACATTTATTAACTTTCTTGACATGACATCTATATATATGCCACGTCAGTAATTAATTAATTTTTTAAAATTTTAAAAATCATAGAATATTATTATAATTTTTATGATTAAATAAAATTTATGTTTTTAGTAACTTTTATGTTTTTTTCTGAATTTTTATAAATTTTTATTTTAAAAAATTAATTGTTGATGTAGCAAAGTTAAAAGATATTAACTTTTCAATTTATATTAGGGTGATTAAACAAACAACACAAGTTCAATGGTTAAAAAAAGGCGAAAAATTAAATGATTGGCTAAAATAACTTCTTTATAAAAGTTGGAGGGTCAAATAAGATATTATGCCTAATTAATATTTTCAGCAACTTTAATTTTTTAAACACATCTGATAACCCACGATGAAAACTACTAAAAAATACAGAAAATGATAAGTAGATATAGAGAATAAATTCAATTATTTTTTATTATTTCTATTTCATTTAAGATTATATTATCCTTCATCAAATAATCAAGTTAGATTCAAACGAACTTTATAACTTAAACGCAACACTTAATTTTTTAATTTATTTATACACGTGTAATACAATTATTAGTGAAGAAATTTAATATCTTGTCTATTATATTTCATCCCCTCAATTGTGTTGCCTTTATTTTTAATTAATTAACTAATATAAATAGGTTTCTATTATTTAATTATTTATTAGTTAATAAATTTTAACATTTTATACATTTTTGTTGTCTTTCATTTTTTCCTCTATTTTCATAGCTGTATAATTTTATAATTTTATTTATTTTTATTTATAATTAAAAATAAATTAATTAGTAAAATAGTACTGTTACCTTATATTCATTCAACCAAAGAAACAAAAAGATAATATAATTTTTGACACCTGAACATAATAAGTATGTCTATTTTGGTATTGGACTTTTTTGGGTCTACTTTGGTTATTGAACTTAGCAACTAGATCAATTTTAGTCCCTGAATTGGGATTTTTTAAAGATTTGGTGATATGACCAATTTTACTAGAACATGACCGAATTTGACGGATTTAAAATTGATTGATATAATAGTTCAAACAAAGGGCTTGAATTGATTGACTCGAAAACTACTTGAAATTAGAAAAAATTGAAAATCGAGACAAAAATTGACAATTAAATAGGTTGAACCAATTTGATGAATTTTTTTTTATTTTTTGACTATTTCTAGATTTTTTGAAATTTTAATTATTGTTTGTCAAGCAGTCGAATCAATCAAACTAGTTGAATCTGGAACCAATGGTCTAACCTGCTCAACTACTGGTTCAATTATTAAAACACCAAATGTGACACTTTGAGATTGTGTTACATCATTGAACTTTTATATTTTTCAAGTTCAGGTACCCAGATAAACCTAATTGTCAAGTTCAAGTACTAAATTAAACAAAAAATAAATATAAATACCAAGGTAAACCTAGTTACCAAATTCAGTGACCAAATATTATATCATCCGAAAACAAAATTTATATTTCAACCAATTAAACTAATTTAAAAAAATTAACATTAATCCTATTATGTTAAATAATTTAAATAAGGATAATTCTAATACCAAAACGATTAAAGCTTAAATTCAAAGGCAGCTTAGTTTTTTTTTTTCTTTTTAATAATATAATAGCAAATTAAGGCCCACAAAAATGAGTTTTATAAGTCAATTGGGTTTTAGCTTAGTTGATATCGGTAGTATTGCTAGTGCAAGAGAATGTAGCTTCGAGTATGCTGAAACGCATTGAGATGAGGCTATAGAGAATTATAAGTATTGTATATAAAAAAAATAAAGATAAAGAATCGTGATCAATATCCCCTCGAGAATTGGGGTATACAAGGCTTGTTAGAAGAGAGCAATATCCCCTCACCAGCACCTCAACTTTATTCTTGCCATCGGTATTCAATTTCATCCAACTCGCAGCTAGTTTCTCCCAACCAAGTAGCACCTCCTTTTGAACTTTCCACTTGCAAAAACCAACCACCATAACTTGATTTTCATTCAAGTTGGGATAGGTCAACTTCATTTTAACATCCACCGGCAATCGATTGTTTAATGTCACTAACTCATTTCACCACCTCTAGACTCCCAGCAAACAGTTGCGAAGAACACTGGCTAGCTGCAATGTCCAACCAGTTTGTACCTGCAATCAACCAAGTTGAACTTCCAATATTCGTCAATTGTTAAAGAAAAGAGTAAGGAATATAGATCAGTTCCTAACAGATTTCTCCACAACATATTTGGCCATCCACTAGTCCCTTAAGACATACAACACGCTCTCCCGATCTATACCACAAATGCTGCACATATCGAAATGAGAAAGGTTGTGTAAATGTCCTACATGCAAAGACACTAAACTATAAGTGATAGGATTGAGGAGAGAATTCAACCTCAAACAAATTCTAGTTTGATTTACGCTTAATTTAGAAATACTTCTTAAAATTGTTTTTAAGGATAAGTTAAAATGTTCAGTTTTTGAGAAAAAAAATATTTTTTAACCAATTTTTGATTTAGGAAAAGTAATTTTTCTCTAAAAAAACACATTGTTTAAGAATGCTTCTGTCTCAAAAGTATTTTTGAGAAGCATTTCTAAACTAGACCTTACAAACTAGAGCCCCTAATTTTTCAACTTTTGTAACCAACCTCCATCCAAGTTTTGCAAGCTAACACCAATTTATTGTCAAGGATAAGCAAATAGTATCCGAATTTACAAGTTTCACTCTCCTCGTGTCAGAAGTAGATTCTTGGATAAATCCTCGATAAAGTTTGTCAAGATGATCACATGCACCCAAACGTTACCGTTTAGATCTGATCATGAGCTGGACTACTCGCTTAGGCCCGAAGGTCCACTAAAAAAGTGAGAGGATTTAAGAAAAATTTAGACTAAAAAAATAGGCTTGGACAAAAAATAAGACTCATTTTCTAAATCAGTTGAGCCTCGAGTATGATTTTTTTTTTTGCTCGAGTCGGTCTAAATCTAGCTAAATTTTTTCTACTGCTTTTTTGCTGCCATTTTGCTATTATATTAGTACTATTTTGTTGTTATTATTTGGATATTGTATACTTTAGAGATATTTGTTTGCTAAGTTGCAACTATAATACATTTGTTGGAAAATATTTATTTTTAATAATTTTAAAGTAATTGATGTATTATATTTTTTAAATTTATTTTTATATAAAAATAATATAAAACTTTTTAGTACGGGCGAGCAGGATCAAACTCGGGTTTAGTATTTTTTATCTAGACTGGATTTGGAAAAAAAATTTAGACTCATTTTTCGAATCAATCCAAACTCGAGTCTAGAATTTTATATCGATCCGACCCAAATCTAATCCAATCCATGATCAAATCTATTACCATTTTAATTAAACCTTCTTTTGTATTTAATATAAAATTTTAATAAATATATCTGCTAAACAAATTTTTTTACCCGCAATAATTTAGTAATAATAATTTTTACTAATTTAAAATACAATTAACTTAATATCAATTCAGTTAAGAAATGATTTAAAAACTTATTTCATATTTTATTTAAAATTTATAAAAAATAATTGAAACGTAAAATAAATTCATAAATTATGAGATTTCAACCTAAAATATCAAGATATTTAAATCTCAATTTTATTGATAATAAAAATAAAATAAATTATAAAAGAAAATATAAGTCAGGACTAAAACGACGCCGTGCTATATTTGATTTTTATGCAAGCGCAAATGAACAAAAGGGTAGTGGAAAAGTAGTTGTATATTATTTAAAAGCACACAATTGACCAAAGATCCAACGGAGAATGTTCGTTCGGCCGAGCTCTCTGTCATTTATAGCCGTTGGATTAAAACCCGCCGTCCCTCCTTCATCTATTTGTCATTTCTAACCCCGATTAATTTATTTTTCTTATTTCTCATTTGACGGAAAAAAAAAAAAAAACTCTCTGAAATGGCGATGAAAATTTTCAGCGTTTTCTTCTTTGCTCTCCTGTTCCTCGCATCTCCTTTCCTTCAAGGTTTGTAAATTTTTTTTTTCTTGATCTGTTTTTACTTGCTTTTTTATATTTAAGATCTGTAATTAGGTATTTATGCTTACCGATTCGTTTCATTTTGTGGATTTTCTATGTTGCTTTTTGGATTTCATGCTTAGTTGCTTACTGCGATTGCTTTGATCTGTTTAAATGAGAAGCAATTTGATTCGTTTTCCTTTAGTATCATTTCTTTCGCTTTTTTTTAACATCCATGTGAGATTGGTTTTTTTTTTTCTAGATTTATGATTTGATAGTGAGATTTTGAAGTGATTTCTTTGTTTTTAAATTCATTGTTGCGTTGCATGGCTGTGATTATGAAAGTTCGATTGAATTTTTTTGAAAGAAGCTTAGGTATCTTCTTGATATCTGTTTTTACTGGCATTTTAGTGACTGTTTTAGAAATACAGTTTAGGTTTGCTCTTAGAAAATGAAAGGAAAGAGTACTAGGGCCTTGGCAAGTACTTTGGAGTTTGGTGTCCTTTTCAATAACATTATTGAAGCAGTTATTTCCGGATGTCGGATCTGTTTGTTGTATTAATTTTTGTTTACTTTTTAATTTTTTTTGGTAAATTACTAAATTACTAAATAAATAAATAAATTTTCATTTTGTTTTAAAATTATGGCTTCACATGAGTTTTCTTTTCTGTGATAGTTGCTAGGTGTCAATCAGAAGCAGAGGCAGATGTTGCAGAAGCTGTTGAAGGAGGTGATCTCGGTATTGTTGGGGAGGATGTTCAGGATTTTGGTGATCCTAATTACAGTTCAGCTCCTGAAGTTAAAACTGTTTGCGTTTTTCCCAAAAATAGCGCCAAATGTAAGAACTTTTTGGTGCCGCATCTCTGATTTCAATGTTTTATGATTTTGAGAGTGATGTGTATTGTTTTGTTGGCTAATCTTGGACAGTGGTTCTGGCTGGAGAACAGACTGAGCTCCTCGTTGGGATGGAAAATATTGGTAATAATTTGCCTTCACTACCTTACTGATATATATTTTACAATGAAGTTTGTTTTTACTGTGTTGAGATAACAACACACAGTTTATCTTTCCGTAGTTGACTATGCTTAAATGCTTAGTCTTTTCTGTTAGCCATTTGAAGTTTCCTTCACTCTATGCATAGCTTACTTCTTTAAATTGCAGGGGAGTCACCTGTGAATGTCATTGCTATCAAAGCCAGTGTTCATCTCCCTTTTGATCACCGTATGCTTGTTCAAAATCTTACAGCAGTGGTAATCATAGACTTTCATGATGTTGTTCTGGTTTAACATTTTCAAATACTCCTGATTCATTATTTAGTTCAGTTTTCATTTTGATTAATTTCTATTATTTCCTAACCGAAGAGCTTTGCATAATTTAGATTCTAGCCCTTTAGTTTTTATAAATAAAATTAATCATTCAGTGAGTTTGTTTTATAAAATACAATTTAGCATTCATTGATTTTTTAATGAAAAATGTGCCCCACTAAAAAACCACTGTTCTAAATGAAGAGTGGAAAAAGAGTGCGGCTGTATGGTCATTTATTAATAATACCATCATCAGTACAAAGCCAGTGACCAGTACAATTCAGTGGTTGATGCCACCAAGTAGAAACATTATCTCTTCCTAACCTAGCAAAGCTAGCACACAAAGGGTTTTAATTTCAGTTATTAGGTGCCCCAAGCTTCATACTGCTAGATCATTGCCTATAAGATACCTAATAATAACTAAAGAGTTATTCTCTATTTCAGCCTTCATTACTTGAAGCTTGACAAGCCAGCTTAACCCAAGAGCATTGAATAATGCATGTTCTTATGTTGATATGGTATCTTATTGGATGTTTTAAATATCCATTGTCAAACATATGGTCAATAATATGAGTTTTATGCATTGCGACACTAGTTTATGTTTCATTTGTAACTGCTTCCCTACACTAATAGGCTATAACAGTTATAGTCTTATAGTAGAGCCAATTATTTTAACCAGTGCTTGTTAATATGGTGGAGGGATGTTGAACTTGCACTCAGAAGTTATATATCTCAGTTTAAGAAACTTTAGCAGAGGGTTTGGTACTAGTGTAGATTTTGCTGTATCTTTAACTTTTAATTGTAGACCTTACAATGATTTTCAGATATGAAATTGAGCATGTAAGGCATTCATGCTCTAACTGGTCGTTTTGCAATAATAATGCTGCTCTGTTTTTTTTTTTTTTTTTTTTTTTTGCCTACTTCATTATCAAATCTTTGCTGCTTTATTTGAAAAAGATCTCAAGGCTCTCTGTTGGTACAAAGTTGGACATGCTCCTTGTAATTTTGGAGTTTTACAGCTTACGTTGTTGCATGATAGCTGCCTTGTGATGTTTCCTTGTAGATTCTGGAACTGAATGTGTCTGTGTTAATGTAGGCTTTCAACAATGCAACTGTACCCCCTTCAGTTCAAGCTACTTTCCCTTACGTATTTGCTGTTAGCAAGTACTTACAGGTAAATGATTTCTCCGTGAGATTTATGCCTTAGAACCGTATATAAATTCTCTGTGAGAATTACAGTCTTGCGGTAGAGCTTACACATCCAGAATTTTGCTGCAGCCTGGAACTTTTGATCTTGTGGGTTCGATTATCTATGATATTGATCAGCAACCATACCAAAGTACATTCTATAATGGTACCATTGAAGTTGCTGAGGCTGGTGTTTTCCTCAGTGTTGAGTCTGTTTTCCTTGTTACCCTTGGGATTGCACTTCTTGTTCTCCTTGGTTTGTGGCTTCATGGTCAATTTCAGCGTATCACCAAGGTATTGTAGTTGTGCTACCTTGCTATTGTTATATTTATTCGCTGCAGTATCGAGTTATTATAAGATCGATCTAACAAGGCTTTTGCTGATAGAAATTAAAAGAGCACATCCATGCATGCATGTAGGGAAATCAACATTGTTCTAGGTTTCTAGCATTCATGACCTATTTCAAGTTTTCAGCAAGTTGTTTTGCTGTGAAAATGTTAAATATCCGTGATATTTTGTTCTTAAATTGAAGAAAGCTTCAATTGCCAGTGTTACTTTATGTGTTTTATGCTTCTTTTTGTGGAATAAAGCTATTGTGTTTTGACTTATTTATTTTGCTAGAAAACTAAGAGGGCTCCAAAGGTGGAAGTTGGGACCAGGGCTCCCGATGCTTCACTGGATGAATGGCTTCAGGTTATGTCTTGGCTTATGCATCACATCATCATCATCATCACTTCCCATTCTTTCTATTTTAGCTAGATTTTCTTTTCACTACTTTCGTCCCCAAGAGCTCGTTATCTGTTTATTCAATGGATATGATTGAGGTTATTCATGAGTTCACCATGGGACTTCATCAAATAATGATCTCTATAGGAGTGTTACTGACAATTTCTGGTTTTGGTCGTCATAATTTTCAGGGAACTGCTTACACTCAGTCGGCTTCCAAATCAAAGAAGAAGAAGTAGACGAGAAAAGTGATCGCTAAAGTCGGGCTATTGTAACTCTTGCCAAGGCATTTGGAAAAATTGTAAGTGAGGGCGCAGGTAGTTCTGAGAATTAGGCCAGGAAAAAAGACATATATACCTTTGCTGTTGTAGCATTTGATATTTTTCGGTTTTCACTACATCTTTTCTTGAGGATGCTTAAATCGAGGCTTGTAGAAGCGAAACTAACTGTAATACGAGGCAGGACTAATTTTACTTCTTTTTTTTTTTTCTCGGTTTCTTTGTTCATCGGATTTCGGATTTTTGGTTTCTGAGTTAAAAGTATTATCAATGTGGTGGTGATGTGTTAGAAATCTTGGTCACAGCCGCTGTCACGTTTTCACTGCTATTGGGAAGTATACATTAAAGTCCCTTAAGTTATGTTTCTTTTGTAATAGATTTCAGGTTTAAACATATTGATTTTTTAACTTACATTTTTAGTAATCAAATATCGAATTTGGAATTTGAACCTAAATTTCACAATCAATTTAGTGATAAAAAAAATCAACAAATTAGAACCTATTGAACTTGAACTTAATTTGATTCAAAAATAAATTCATTTCAAACTCAAATGGATTTGAATTGATCCGCAAATGCAAGTCTTAAATTGAATTCGAAACAGTTTGAACCTTTTTAAATTTAAATTAGAAATAGATTTAAATTTAAAATCTATTTCATCTAATTCTAAATCAACTCAAAAAAAAAAAAAAAACAAAAAGAAGAAGAAAAAAAATAAAGAAATATACTTATTCCGAAAAAGCAAAAAGTTATTATTTTATTTTAGAAAAATCATTCAAATCAGGCAAATTAAATCATGGTCTGAAATCCACAGTGAACCCTACGAAGCAAAAGTACCAAAACAATCCCCACCTTATATCCGAATACTGCCCGGAGCTTTCTCTATTAAGGATTCCCTCATGTAGGCAAAAAAAGCAACCCCAAAGACAGGTCCAATCACAACACATAGTTTTCAACTTTAATACCATTCCAACTTAACTTAAATACCATTCCAACTTATACACATACGAATAATGTGTCATAGTTGGTAAGGTTGAAGTCGTCGGTCCAGATTCGAAAATAATTCGATACAAATGTCAGGTGTAGATTTTCTTTTAGATTATTCTGAATTTAAATTCTATCAGGGCGAAGATAATGAAGGTAGATATTGGCTTTAGCTCTTCTAAAAATGATAATTTTGTCATTTAATCTCTTAAATTTTTTATGAAATTACATATTATTATAATGTTAAAATTACATCTTAACTCTTTAATAATTTATTATTCATCTCTAATTCCTCCTAAAATAATTTTCTAGCTTTATCCATGTGACTAAGCCTTATCTAAATTCCAAATATATTATTTTTTTATTTGAAATATATTGATTTATTTGTATTGAATTAGACAATAAGTTGGGCTAAAGGAAATTCCTTTTTCTTATCACCTAACTTTGCGGCATTATATAGGGGTAGATCTATAAGTCAAAACTCAAAAGACTAGTCACTAGACTTCCTCCGTCCAATTATTATTACTTATTTAAAATATATAAATATTAATATCAACTTAAATTTAAAAAATATGTGGTTAGTCTCACTTCAATCATTCACATTATTAATATTTACTATATATTTGTTGAATTTATAAATTTGAAATTGATAATTTTAAATAGAAAATATTATCTATGCTAATTATTGAATTAAAATTTTTTTAGTTAAAAATGGGATGATTTAATTTTTTTTTATAATTTTAATTGCAAATATTTAATCTCAAATTCCATTTAAAATTAAAAACAAATGATATATTGGTTGTATTAGTATATTCTATATTAATTATTCCTAATATTACTGACTCTATTTTTATTTTCTAGTTTATTTTATATTTTAGTATATTTACATCTAAATTATATAGAATTTATTTAATCAATCAATTTAATAGATTTAACATAGATTAAATTTATTTTTATTTAGTTTAGAGTCAAAATATTTTTTTGTATTTATATATTTATCAGGGGCGAAGCCAGAACAATTTTGTAGGGGGCCGGATGAAATTTTAATTTTTTATAGTCTATATCTTTATAATTTTTAAAAGATTAAATTGAATTTTTATAATTTTAGGAAGGCTAAAGTGTAATTTTACCTCTACTAATTTAAAATTTTTTAAAAAAATCTCAAGGGCTTAAATAGTAATTTTACATTTTAGGGGGCCCGGAGCCCCTGCCAACCCCCTAAATTCGCCCTTGTATATTATCATTATATAAATGAAATGGTATGTTATAAGTCTAAATAGTTAGAATGGAACTCTTTTTAAACTAAAATATTTGAATTATCTTCGAATTTGAAATAGAAATGAATGGAATAATTAGTTGTATTTATTAAATATAAATAATTAGTTCTAGCTATTATACTATAAATAAATAAATAAATAATAAATTCAAATTTTATTTTTATTTTTTTAGTTATCCTATTCTTGTTATGGTTATATAGGATAGTGTAATAAAAGTATAAGAATAAAAATGAAATTAAAAAAAAAAATGCAACCCATACAAATGAAACCCAGATCATAAAGATAGAAGCTAAGATGAAAAAACAAATCGACCGTTCGAGTATTTCACCAAATTGCCTGAAAAAATTGAGAGTAAGAGGGATATATATATATATATATATATATATATATATATATGTTATGAAATATCTATTTATATTGAATTGCAAATACATAGAAATGATAAATGTTTTCTGATTGGACCAAATAAAAATAAATATGGGTCTCCGATAGAGACGAAAGATGATAAACAAACAAAAAAAAAGATAAAGACCCTTCGATATAAGAATCTAAATCTACATATCTACTAAATTCAACTGTTTCACATAAAAACAAAGCAAATAAACAAACAAATGAAAGAAGGGGAAAGGAAGGAGAAAGGGGGAAAGGCATCTTAATGATATGCGAATCTCAAGATACAAAAGGGGATATAACGAAATTGATAGACCTACAGACTTAATTGGATTGAGCTTTTGGTATGAAAACCTACTAAATGATAACTTTCATCAAAATGTTATTACGAAATTTGACCCAACTCGATTTATAAATAGATTTATTGGTCTATATTCACAACTTGTGTTAGAACATAAGATTACATGAATACACCTTTACCCTACTAATTACAAAGCTTGATAGGGGATAAATATCATCCACAACTCCATCTCACCAAATATTAAGGTGCATAATGTTGTATTTAATTGAAAAATATTTAAGTAATGTTTGACCCTACATTTTTGTATGTGACCTATAACTACATTTTCAACATTTATATCTATGATTGATTTTGTTTTACCTTTTAATCACATGGTAATCACATCACTTGAAACCGATTTTTGAAAAAGAAGTGTAACTAAATCCAGCATTGCCATTAATTTATGTGAAGATTTTTTTTTTTGCTTAATTACAAAATTGACTTTCAATTCATATCGTTTTTCTTACTTAAGTACCTAATTTTTTTTACCTTAAAAGTGTATGACGTCTAATGTAAACGTGCTAAGTGGCACATCCTTATTAGTTGGCATTATGTTTTAGGGTAAAATGAGACGGTTCACAAAAAAAGAAAGAAAGATATTAAACGTACCGATATTAGTCAATTTATTTTCAATAGTTTTTTTCTTTTATATACTTATTTCTTATCTCTCTTTCGACTCTCGCTTAACTTCAGAGTATGCTTTGAAAATTAAATTCAAGTATAATGATTTTCTTTAAACCATTAGGGTGAATTATAATATCATTTGAGGGTACCCTAGCTACCTTCAATCTAAAACAAATGGTTTCATTTCTAGAGACCCCTTTTGGCAAAGTTACTAGATTATCTTTCGTGGTCAAGGAAAGGGTCCACCTCCACCATGTGCTTTCAATAATAAAGGTAGTTTAGGGTTTGGCCCAAGGTTGGATCGGGGGGGGGGGGGGCTTGCAAATTCATGGCCTCCACTTTTGTTTTAAAGACATGGATGAACCCCATATTTATTAGATGAAAAATAGTCAAGGGGTTGTCTCACAAAATGAGCTTAATTATGATAGTGATGACTAAGAACAACTTAGAAAGCAAATAGTTTTTTTGAGTAATAATTAAATTGGTTGGCATTTGTGGTTGATTTATTTGAAATTCATATGTTGCACAATTCAAATAATTCAAATTAAGATGAATATTGAAGGACCATTTTTGTAATTCAACAAAAAATTGTGTAAATATAAACAAAATTATTTATGAAAGTTGGTAAGTAGGTTTTAAAATGCATATGAGAAAACACAAAGCATAATTTAGCTGTTCGTTGTGCAGTTGAGAGCTCATTCAATGAAAGATACTATCATTAGCACAAATGAAGCCGATCGGTTGTGGGGTTGTGGCACACTACTATCTTTTTCAAACCATTACACTAAACACACTGTCAATTAGGTGGCTCGGGCTAGTTTTGGATCAAATTAATTTAAATCGTATCAATTTTTAAATTAATTTTAAGTTCAGATTACTTTAAATTCGAATTGTTTTAGGTCCGAATCATTTTAATTTTAAGTTGTTTTGGGTTTAAATCATTACACTAAATTCACTTGTAATTTGAGTGGGTTGGATTAGTTTTAAGATCAAATCAAATTCACATCGGGTTAATTCGAATTTTAAAATTTTAAAATCATTTCAGTTCATGTTAATTTTGGGTTTGAATCAATTTTAGGTTCGAATAACTTTAAGTTCCAGCCATTTTAATTTTCAGTTATTTTGGGTTCGGGTCATTCGGGTAACATCACAATCTTTTTCAAACCATTACACCAAATTCACCTATAAATTGAGTGGGTTGGATCAGTTTTAGACCAATCGTCTAGATTGAGTTAAGTCGAATTTTCAGATTAATTTTGGGTTTGAATCATTTTGAGTTTAACTTGTTTTAAGTTCAAGCCATTTCAATTTCGGGTTGTTTTGGGTTCAAATCATTTAAATTTGAAGTTCAATTTTCGAATTAGATCTGTTATGAGATATCCAATTGCCAACCTGAAACTCGAATATAAACCAAGCTACCGACCTGCGACCCGAGTTTGGACCCCACCAGGTGGAGTCATTAATGGGCTCACGGGGAGGGCTTGCGAGCCAAATTCTCACATCCCTGGGTGTTCGTGAGCACAGGGTACAAAGCCAAACGAATGAACTAGCGAGCACCTGGACTAACGAACACGTGTTAAGTTTAAGGTAACATACGTGTCAATATGCGTGGAGCCAACCTAAAACGTCAATTCCATAAACCATAACCATATCATATAAATATCTGATTCTCCCCATTAAAAGAATACACAACAAAAACACTTAACAAAATCATTTCAAATTTAAATTATTAATTTTTTTTATGATTACATCACACCAAAGTTTAAAATGAAATTGATCAGTGAAATTTTCAAATTCAAGCTACGTGTCTACACCAAAGTCATCTCAAAGAGGTGGTGAGGGTCCCGTTCCCTAACCTTATGTGAGGCATTTAAGTGTGGTGTCGGTAAGCCATTGAAAATGGTGATCCCATGATCCCTTTTGAACACCATTATATAATAAGGCTTCGGTATCCAATCTCTGATATCATATCACTACCTCAGAAGCAATAACAATGGAGAACCTCGAGTTTCGAGGAAGAGCACTTGTGGCGTTCACAGTATGGTCATTATTATTTGTGACCACATTTTGCAATGCTAACGGTGATGGTAAAACAGTTGAAGTGGTCGGGGTTGGTGAATGTGCAGATTGCAAAGAGAATAACTTGGACACCACCCAAGCATTTTCAGGTATTGTTTCATCTAAGCATTTTCAGGAGTTCGTTGTTTGGGTCGGTTTCGGATGGAAGTATTATTTTTGGGTGTTTATGTTTGATTAGCTCTGAATTTTGTCTCTTGTACTTTAAGGAGAGCTTAAGGGAGTTCACAGTAATATTCTTACTAGGAGTGTTCATAGACCGGTTCTAGCTGGGCGTAGCTATAATATTAACATATTTTATGTTTGTCCAAACTTGGTTCGACCTAAAATATAGGCTTAAAATTTTGCTCAAATCCGCACATATTTGCAAAAGACTAACCCAAGCCTATTTTAGTTTCGCCCATATTATTTTTTAATTTTTTAAAATATTTATATTATATTATTTTAAAATTTAATAATTTTATACGTTTTTTATTTATTGAAAATTTTATATAGTCATCTGAACTTTATTTTAATATTTACATTAGAGTAGTATTATATATTTAGTATTATAAAATATAATTATATAATATATAAAAATAACATAATATAAGGTATTATAAATTTAAAAATAGGTCAGGTCCGCCTTGAATGTTCAAGCCTCGAGCCCGACTCATATTATAAATTGGCCTAAATTTTTTCGGGCCTAAATTTTTTACTCAAACTCTCCCAAATTTCTGACAAGCCTTTGGGCTTGGATAGGTAACTCGATCCATGAATAGGTCTAATTCTTACCCACTAATGCCATATAAGAGCATGGGTTCAAAATCCATTAAGGTTAAATGTTAAACATTTCTTTAGTGCAATAGGCACTACATCAAATTTCGTGAACCCTTTTGGACACCCTTTAGAGTTACGAAACAAAAACTCAAAATTATAGCCGAGCATAGAATCCAGAGAACAATACCTTGGTCGAGGGTCCAAGATTAGCCGAAAGCACCACCTCTCCTCAACACACATATTACACTAAGATTGATATACATACATATCTGAATTCAAACTCAATTATATGTACATACTTTTTTATTGATAATGGTGAACTCATGATAGGAATAAATCCATACGCTACACTACATTAAAAAAAAAAAACTGCTTAAATAAAGATACACTTCTTCCAAAAATTTGAACTCTGAGTAAATTTTATAGATAAACAATATCCTTTTAACTATTATGCGGATCAAATAAAATTTAGTGACAAAAGCTCTAAAAAATAGTGAAAAGAGATTTTTATTTGATTCATTATTAGTGTATAAATCTGCACACTACCACTGAACCATCACACTAACATTCTGTTAACATTAGAAAATTAAACTTTATGATGTTATGTTAACGGTGTATTCTCCCTTTCTTTAATTTGAAGCAATATTTATGATGTTATGTTAATGGCGTTTTCTCTTTCTAGGTCTTCGTGTAACCATAGATTGCAAGCCAGAAAATGGTGACCATTTCAAAACCAGAGGGTCTGGAAAGCTTGACAAACAAGGCAATTTCAAAGTCTCTCTTCCACAACACTTGTTCAAAGATGGCAAATTGAATGAACATTGCTACGCACAGCTTCGCACTGTATCATCACCTCAACCTTGCCCTTCCATTAATGGCTTAGAATCCTCTAAGCTAGTTTTCAAATCCACCACCGACCAGAAACACCAGTTTGGGTTAAAAGAGAACCTCAAATTCTCACCAATAACATGTGTCTCAGCCTCCTTTTGGCCTCACCACCACCACAACTTCCCTCCATTGCCTAAGCTTCCACCACTTCCGCCATTGAAAAGCTTCCACCATCATTACCCTCACCCTCCCATCTACAAGAAACCTCTTCCACCACCGGTTTATATGCCTCATCCGGTGCCGGTTTATAAGCCTCATCCGGTGCCGGTCTACAAGAAACCACTCCCTCCGCCGGTTCCTGTCTACAAACCACCGGTTTATAAGCCTCATCCGGTGCCGGTTTATAAGAAGCCGCTTCCACCGCCGGTGCCTATTTACAAACCGAAACCCTTCCCTCCTATTCCTCACAAGCCACTTCCTCCTCTTCCGAAGATTCCTCCGTTTACTAAGAAGCCGTGCCCTCCGCTTCCCAAGCTTCCTCCCAAGTATTTCCACCACCCCAAGTTCGGAAAATGGCCGCCATTGCCGCCGTTTGCTCCACATCATCCTTGAAGCACGTAGTGTGTAATGTAAAATGAAGTGTTATATGCAATATTTAATGAAGCATTGCATGCAATAAAAAAGGTCTATCTTCGTAGGGGAGATAAATTAAGTAAAACATATAAGAAAATGTTTAAATTAATTAAGTTGGACGTGTTTGTAGAATCTTTTTCTTTAGTTGCTGATTATAAAATTACGTCATTTTTATTGCAATAATAAGGGCCAATATAAATACTATTAAAATTTACTACATCGAGGATTAATTCGATTGGTATAAGCATTGTTGTTAATATAGGAGAAAATGAATTTGAGTGTACCGAAGCGTATCATCTTTTTATTTATGGGTTAGAGAGAGACTATAAGTAGTTCTAGGACCCTTTAACTTAAAAAAAACATAATAACTTATTTGACCCTTTAACTTTACAAAAAAAAAAAACCATTTTAGGACTTCATTTTTTATTATTTGTCAAATCACCCTAAAATGTATGAAAAAATTAACTTGTTAACTTTACTAATGTGCCAAACACGTGGATTGCAATGTTAGCAATTAATTTTTTAAATAAAAAATTTTTATATATTTTTAATAATTTTACTATTTTTTTTGAAATGTTTAAAACTTAAAATTTTAATTGATGTTAATTTTTCCATCTATTTTGGGTGATTTGAAAAATAATATTAAAGGCTAAAAAAATAAAAAAGTAAAAAATAAAATAAAGGACTAAAATAATTTTTTTATAAATTAAAAGGTCAAATAAATCATTATACTAGAGAAAAAATTTTTAAAAAGTAGCTTGGTCCTAGACTTGTGGCCCGACTCAAAAAGTGAGAGAGTTTGGATAAAAATATAGGCTAAAAAAATAGGCTTGGGTAACAAAAAAAAGGCCTGTTTAGAAAATGGGTCAAGCCTCAGGTAAGGCTTTTTTGGCTTGAGCCCGACTCGATCTAGCTCGAATTTGTAAAAAAAATAAATAAAAAACTGTTGTGTTTTTGCTGTTTTCTTCTTATTGTTGTTGTTTTTTACTATTTTGCTGCTATTTTCTCGTTGTTTTCTTACTATTTTGTTACTGTTTCACTATTATGCTGTAACTATTTTGTTGTTATTGTTTGGATATTGTATAACTATTGTTTTATTGTTAATTTTGTTACTATTTTAGACAGGGGCAAAGCCAGAATAATTTTTTAGGAGGCGAATGAAATTTTAATTTTTTATAGTCTATATCTTTATAATTTTTAAATGATTAAATCAAATTTATATAATTTTAGGGGACTAAAGTGCAATTTTACCTTTACTAATTTAAAAGTTTAAAAATTTTTAAAGGCCTATATTAGTGTTATTTAAGTATATATATATATATATATATATATATAATTTATTATCAATTTATTGAGAAACATGTATTTTAATGCTTTTAATATTTTTAATTTATTATATTTTTTAAAAAAATAATATTTTTTATTCAAGCTAAGCTTGAACAAATTCTTTTATGCCCATATTTCGGGCCCAAGTCGAACACAAACCTAACAAATGAACCTAAGTTTTTGATTGGGCTCTCCTCAACTTGGCTCATGAACAATTTTACTAAATCTTGACTCAAATTTCTATAATATATAACATGGAGTAAAAAAAAAAAATCCCTCAAAAATAAAATAAAATGGACCGCATTTAGTGTGCGTGTGTATAACGCTAGATTAGAAGGGGCATCTCGGTCTTAATTAACATTTATGCAACTTTATTTATGCATTTTAACAATAATGATAACTTACTTTATTATTAAAATTATTTTTATAGTGGAAAAATGGTCCAACAAAACTCTGCCGTATCGCATCTGATACTTCTTTTGTTTTTTCTTAAAAAATAATTATTCTTATTTTTCGTATATCAAATTTATTTCAAATTTATTGTGAATCGAATCCAATTTTGACCCACATTTTTATCATTTACTTTTTTAAATATAAAATATAATTATTTCGTAAGAGAGTTTTTTTTTAAGGTATTTATCTTATATTTAATGTTAATTAAATTTGTCATTTTTAAAGAGATAATAATATAACCTAATTATTTGGTACATCAATAGGAAAATATTTTAATTCTATATATGAATTAAATAATTATGATATAATAATTTCCAATAAAATTGTCATATAATAATTTTCTGAGATCCAACTTTACTCAATTTTTCTATTAATCTTGTTATAGATTTTGATCATATCTGTTTTTTTTGATATAATGTTTAAAACTACCTATAGCCCCTCCCCAACCCATAAATAAGTTCTAATTATATCTGTTATTTTTTTTTTAAAAATAAGTTAGCCCACTCGAACTCACGTATACCTGTATTGACAACAATACCATGCCAATCGAGTTAAGATTCAATTGACTTACCTATTTTTTTTTCTATAAAAAGAATCTACCTAATTTTTTAGCTTGCCTACAAAAGAGTTAATATATTATTTGGTACATGAGTTTCATTTTAATGTTTAATTTGGTATCTAAATTTTTTCTGATCAGTTTGATTCTTGAATTTGGCTTTTGTTTGTTCAAATTAAGTACTTAAATTTGATTTTTTCTTGTCTCGGATAAGTACTTGTGTATTTTTTAGTATAGATACTAGATTGAACATTGAAACTAAATTGAAGTACCAAATTGAACATTAAAGTGAAACTGAAGGACTAAAAAGAAAATGGATGACCACAATTCAACCCGATTAGATCCATTAATAAATCAACCCGACCCGTTTGCAGGTCAACCCTTATTCATCTTCTCTATATAAACCAGTCTCTGTTTAGCTTAAATCTCACACTAACCCACCAAAACAAAATCCAAAAAATAAGCCAATTTTCAATATTTTTTTAACTATGGCTTCAAATCCCAAGGTTTTCTTCGACATGACGATCGGAGGTCAACCGGCCGGCCGGATCGTGATGGAGCTTTTCGCAGACGTCACTCCTCGTACCGCCGAGAACTTCCGGGCACTCTGTACCGGCGAGAAAGGCGTCGGTCGTTCCGGTAAACCACTCCACTACAAAGGCTCTAAGTTCCACCGCGTGATCCCTGATTTCATGTGCCAAGGAGGTGATTTCACAGCCGGAAACGGAACCGGAGGTGAATCGATATACGGATCTAAGTTCGCCGACGAGAACTTCATCAAGAAGCACACCGGACCCGGCATACTATCCATGGCGAACGCCGGTCCCGGAACGAATGGATCTCAGTTCTTTATTTGTACCGCTAAGACCGAGTGGCTCGATGGGATGCATGTGGTGTTTGGTCAAGTTGTTGAAGGTATGGATGTGGTTAAAGCCATTGAAAAAGTTGGGTCTAGCGGTGGAAGAACTGCTAAGCCTGTCGTTATTGCAGATTGTGGACAGCTTTGTTAAGAACAAGAGCAAGAAATGGAATAATGTTGACTCTGGTCTGTGAATGGTGATTCATGTCTGAAATTTATCATTTTTATGTGTTTTTCTTTTGCTGGTTACTGGATTTGGCTTAGGTTGTTCTCTAAGAACATGACTGCCATAAATAATGTACGCTATTTATCATCATATTTGACCAGATAATTGAGTTATTACATACCCTTTTTGTTGTTTTTGCAATACAATCTTTATTTCTTGTTTTATTACAAGCAAAAGTCAAAAAGCTTAATAATTTTATTATTATATATTAAAGATACAGATAAAGAAAAGGTTTTGCGTAATTGATTAAATTTTAATTCCATTCACATTAATGTTTTTGTCAATATAAAAAAAAAGTGAATTTTTACTAAACCAAACGAGATTATTCAAAAAAAAAATATTGTCTATATTTGGAGAAACAAGACTATAGAAGTGATTTCAATATTATCAGTGCAAGTAAAAATATATGACAAATGATTAGAAAGAATCCGGCAAGTCGAAACCATTTTTTTGAAATAGGGGAATCGACTTTTTATTTGACAAATGAAAACGTAAAAACGAGAGTCGGCACCAATCTTTTTTTGCTGAGGTGTGTGGTCGGGTCACCTCGGAAAGTGATTATTTTTAATAAACAGTTTGATTTATCAAAACAACAATTTTGGTCTACGAAAATCAGAAAGACAAGTTCGGGAGTCGGTTACGCACAAGGAAGGATTAGCACCCTCGATACGCCCAAAATTGATACCTAGTTGATTAATCAATGTCTTATTGTCGAAAATTGAAAACTTGAAAAAAAATTAAAATACGATCCCTCTTTTGTGGTGATGTTTTAAAAATCGTTTGGATAAATTAAAATGTGTGTCAAAGACCCTCTCATCTCAAGGTAACAAAATGTCATATCCAATAAATTAGGACACAACATCTCGAATCTCGAGGATAAACTTGCCTTTTAGTTTCTATTTTAAAAACTCATGTATTTTAATTTTAAAAGGATATTCGGTTATTTGGTCAAATGAGAAAAATCGAAACCCAGTATGCTAGGGCACGATCTTTCGAATTTCCAAACACGAAGCATTGCCTTATTTTTAAAATTTTTGTTTTTGAATAATAGCGAATGCAATATACTTAAGCGTTTAAAAAAAAATGGTAAAATAATAATGATAGATGGGTAAAATAAATATGCGTAATATTAAATTGAAAAAATGATAAATCAATAATATTTAATTATGAAAGAATAATGAATAAATAAACAGATTGGAATAATAGGAAGTTTAGATATAAAAAGTAATGTGAATAATATTGATCTAGAACACGAAGAATAAATGACTATAGATTTAGGCATTTGAGAGTTAAACGAATAAATAAATAAATCAATAGGTGAGCAAAAATAGGCATAGATAATATATATGATCTAAGTATTTAGGAAGTAATAGAAATATGCTTATATAGATATATAGATATACGTACAATATTAAATTTAAATTTATATAAATAGATAGATAAAATAATCTAAATAATATTAAATTTAAGTGAAAAAAAATACCCTTATAGGGCAATTAGACCCTTATATAAAAACACGTGGATCCTCCTTGGATTTTCGGGTCAACGCGCAGATCCTTTCTTTAAACGACGCCGTTTTGGTTATTAATGGGCTATACCAAAACGACATCGTTCCTATAGCCTATATAAACCAAAAGATCGATAAAAAGAAACATTTTAGTTAGTTTTTTTTTAAAAAAAAACAAAAACAAAAGAGCCCTCAGAGAAAAGCTCTGCCATCATAGATCGTTCGATCTCCGGGCACCCTTGCACGCGCTTCACGCGCCGTCATTCGCGAAGGTTCTTCGGTGATAAATGCCCATTTTCGAAAGGTAATCTCGTTTTTTTGTTTTTAATAGTATTTTATATATAAAATGTGCATAAATTGAAAAGAAAGAAAAACTTAACGAAATAAAAAAAAAAAACCACCTTCTATTTTTCGATTGATTGTAAATTTCTCTATATTTTCTTTTGTATTTTTTTTTGTGTATCCTGTATTCGTTTATTCTGGGATTTTTATAACCTGAAAAAAAAAATAAAAATGAAAAAGGAAATACAAAGATTTTGTTTCTTCTTTTTATGCTGTTCTTTCTTTCCTTTTTGCAGGCGAGAGGAGAGAAACACGGCGTCGATGGGGCGCGCTAACTGAGGCGCAATTGGTGGCGGCATGACTGAGGGGCTGCTGGGGCGCTTGCGGCGCGAAGGTTGGGCACTTGCAATGCCTAGGGTTTCAGAAACCCTAGGCTTCTGAAACTGTTTAGTGTTGGGCCCTTTTGGGCCATTTCTGTTTTGGGTCTGGATGTTGGGTCAGGATGTATTCGGGTAATGGGTAGTTTAGTTTATAATTGAGTTTTGGGTATTAGTTTGGGCCAAGGGTAGTGGTCTAATTTATGTAACTGGACTGTTTAAAAAACATTGTTGTTTTTATTTATTTATTTTTATTATTTATTTTTTTGAAATGGGCCCTGATAAAATGGGCTGATTACACATGGCTATTAGCATATTATCGCTCCTTCCAACTAGCAACTCTTTGCTTTTGATCCCTCAGAGAGCCTCTAATTAATTTGCTTCAACCGCTTAGTCTTTGCTGATAGTTGTACAAGCCTCATGATTAGGTATGAAGACGGCTCCATCAGCACTAAGGCATAGGAAGCATTAATAAGAAAGATGTCAGAATAATAGAAGGCACGAAATGTTGCAAACAAGAGAAAGGCCTACATATACATGTATCAAGGGTCTTCGTAAGGCTTTTAGTGACGTGTTTCCCTCATTCTTTGGGCCGAGTGACAGGAAGTTTAGCATTCAAATGTTTATGCACATATTGGCAAACGAAATATGGAGGTTACCGCTCCTCTTCGAGCATTAACTTTGCTAAAGGATCTCCACTCTTCCAAGGCCAAGCATTGTATGATGAAGACCAAGCACCAAAACTCGCCACATAACAAAACAATGCTACTTCTGCTAGAGTTGCACCATTTAGGTTATGCTCTTCGAAATAGAATAGCCAAAAACCATGTAGGGACCATATCTCGCTAAACTTCACTAGTTCTTTCCTCAAACGACAGAATGGCTCCCTATCGCAGCCTGAAACAAGCTAAAGGGATGAAGGAATAACCCATTTGAGGATAAAAAGAAACCTCCAACTTGTCCTCGATAAGAATATATTTGTGGGGATAGTAAGACAGGTTCCATGGTTCTTTCAATCTAAAAAGTACAGTACCATTAGTCACCAAGAAACCCTAAATAATTGACTAGGGGTAATATTATGCAAACGCAAAGTATGGCAATTTGGTCATACGCCAACTTTTTGAAACTTTTCTACTCGCTCTTGCAAGAATAAGATATTGTGTCAAATGGTTGCATATGCGAACTTGAGACGGGATGAAACTTTTAGTAAGACAAGTTGCTCTTCTTCTTATTTTAACTGCTGTCTTGCTTCCACCTAGTTGGCTCTTCTCATGTCATTCTAATTGGCGATGATAAGATGTAGTGTTTGTGACACGTACATACAGTAAGTAGATCTGAAGAGCCACCATGTCTAGAAAAACGTAATCATCAATGGACCCTTTTATTGCCTCCTATTCAAGGAAGGCCCCCATTTTATTGTATTGAGAAAGCTGACTTCACTTTTGATTATCTTTTATCCCACTAAATCACTTCCCAAAGCACTATTAGGCATTCTAGTTCCAGTAAGGAGATTTAAAGAGGGAATCTATCGCGATGTTTCCTCCTGGTGCCTTGTCTTTTTCATGTGCCTAACATGACATCACTTTTCTTAGCATTGGCAGAGTATTCTCCCTTTGTCTTGAGAGAAATGTGCATAGAGCTACCCCGGTTTTTTATTTTTCCTAAAAGCTCGTGCACCTTCTTTCTTGAAAGGCATTTTGCCTTTGTTCTTGTCACCTCCTTCACCCACTGGTTGTTGAGCAATATTTTGTTCCATGCCAAGAGGTTGGGTTATTTGCTTTACTAAGCGGTCATCCTTGAAGAAGAAGAAGAAGATGAAGAAGATACAAGCTCAGAAATCACAAAAGAGCCCTACTTATAAGTATCTAAGTAGGAAATCAAGAAATAGAAAAGCCCTAATAAAAAATCAACGCGTGTTTAGGGAGTGTAAAGTCTTAACGAATCGAATTCTATAGAGAGGAGTGAATTGGTAATCTAAATTTTTTTCACTAAGGTGAGAAAGGATAGAAAATATTGAAACAGTAGTTTGGCCTTAATTGGCTGCCTCCTTTATCCTTGCCCACAAGGATTTTCCAAATTCATTAACATGAATTGATACCTTTCAAAGACAAATATAACCTTTAAAACTCTCTATCTATTAAGGCTTAGACAAAAACCTTCTCCTCCTAGCATTCAAGGCTAAGCAAGAACCTCTAATCCATTAATGCTTTCTGCCTAAAAACCTTAAAGTTCGGTTTTTAAAAGAAAGATATTATTTGAGCAAACAAATGATCAACCTCTAGTAAGTGAGTATTTACAAAATTAAGCTCTTAAAAGTACAATGAACCCTTGTATAATGATTTTCAATAAAGCTCAATAAATAATAAACAAGAAAAGAGGAAAGAAATGACTAAAATTTTGCTTGCTTGAATGCGTTGATATCTCTTCATTCATCCCAACCTCTCTTTATGTCAATCAAGTGAATTCTAGCTATTTATGGTCGTAGGGGATGAAAAAGAGCCGTTAGAAGCATTACAAATGCAAGTTGAAACAACCCTACATCCTAATGTATCATTACCAATGAAGAAGGTATCGATACTTCTAAAAAAAAATAGTCATTATAAATAATGAGGTATTGATACTTTTTGGGTTAGGTTTGATACCTCAATAACAGGTATCAATACCTTACCCATCCAGAAAAAAGCTATGGCTATTGACATTTCAAGGCATTGATACTTTACGTAAAATACGATACTTGAGTGTAAGTATCGGTACCTCAAGAATAAGTATCGATATCTTACCTCGCTAGAAAGGCCTACGGATACTAGCCTAGGGGTATCAACACTTAGCTATTAAAATGGTTATTTTTGTTTCAAAAACACTTTAAAACATTTTCAAAGCTTTTCAATTAACTTAAGAGAATAAGATATGAGTAAAATCAATTTAAACAAGCATTCTTTAAGCTTGCTTAATTTGGGTTTGAAAATATTTTCTAAAATATTTATTTTGTTTTGAAACATAAATGACCTAAGCAATAATATGAAAAAAAAAAATCTTAAATGTTCTTATATCAAAAATTTTATAAATCAAAGCTAACAGGGAGTAATCAATGAAATGGTACAATGATTGGACATTAAACATAACATTTCAAAAGTCGCTTCAATGTCTCACCAGATATTTAACTCAAGGTAGGTCACATAACTTGCCTTTCATTTAGGGGCAATTATTATACTCTCACTATATCACCTCTTATCGAACCACCTGATGCCTACGCCTGAAGGTAAAATTTGACAAAGCTCGACCTTGCTAGAAGCATAGTCCCAATCTCGCTTCACCAAACACCACATCAAATGAAATGATCCCACACAGTCCCTAGAATATACATGGAATGTTCCTGTCAACACCCATCAATCCATCACCTCTTCGAACTAGATAATGTTATAACCAATCACCTCACAAAGTCCCCTCATATCGACTCCAAAAGTATTCCTAGTTGACTATTCTACTACCTACATCTATGGAATACAACAATAGATAATTGAAACCCATTCCAAACCAACCTTCGTTTATAAATAATATCCTCCAGCACCAACGTAAAGGAATGAGATATATAATTAAACCCTCACTCTATTCAAATACAAATTCAAAACCTTCATCGTTAATAACTCTACACACGTGAACATCACTTTACCTGCGCCCAACATCTTGCATAAAAAATTATTATACCATATTCCATCTATGGAAGCTTCTTTAAGCAAAGAATATTCCATGGTGTACATAGAGAAAAAGCAAAATGTGTCTCAAACACAAACACACTTTAAATATTAAATGTGGTGCTAGAGACAGCCGATAGATTTGCCAGAAACAGCCACCTTTGTTTTATCATTTTAAAATGTTATATATATTCGTATTTATCACAAAATGTTAATGGAATTCAATTTTAACTCAGCATTTGATCATTTTAAACCGAAAGAATTAGATTTAGAATCTATGCCGTCAACTTTCGAGCCTTCCCTATATAAACATAGTCCCTCCCCTTTACATACCATACTAACCTATCAAAACAATACAAAATCCAATATTCAGCAATGGTTTCCAATCCCAAAGTATTTTTCGACGTGACGATCGGAGGCGAACCGGCTGGACGGATCGTGATGGAGCTTTTTGCCGATGTAACCCCTCGCACAGCTGAGAACTTCCGTGCACTGTGTACAGGCGAGAAAGGCGTCGGTCGTTCCGGTAAACCACTCCACTACAAAGGCTCGAACTTCCACCGTGTGATCCCCAATTTTATGTGCCAAGGAGGTGACTTCACAGCTGGAAACGGCACCGGAGGTGAATCTATATACGGATCAAACTTCGCCGACGAGAACTTCATCAAGAAACATATTGGACCTGGCGTACTATCCATGGCGAATGCTGGACCGGGTACTAACAAATCTCAGTTCTTCATTTGCACCACTAAAGCCGAGTGGCTCGATGGAAAGCACGTTGTTTTCGGACGAGTGGTCGAAGGCATGAATGTGGTTAGAGCCATTGAGAAAGTTGGCTCTAGCCGTGGAAAGACTACGAAGCCTGTTGTTATTGCCGATTGTGGACAGATTACTTCAAAAACAACAACAAAAAGTAGGAATTAGCTTATGTTTGCCTTTGTTATGGAATGTGTTGCACGTCTTAAAATTTCATTTCTACGTATTCCTTTGTATTCAGCTATGTTTATGAAGTCATGTAAATTAGGGATTGTATGAAACATGAATATTATCCTTTTCAAGATGAAAGTGCTGATGTGACATAAAACTATTGGAAAGGGATACAGATGACGTGGCGTCACTGACTCACTGTTTCATACAATCTTCCTCTAAAACATAATTACCTATTTGTAAATAAAAAGAGGTTTTACTTGTAATAAAACATAATTATCTATTTGTAAATAAAAAGAGGTTTTACTTCTAAATCACAATTAGATTTGTTCATGGTTCGGGTTACCCGAACCGGTTGAAGAGTGAGAAGGTTTGGGTAAAAAAATAAATTTGGAAAATGAGATTTGGTAAAAAAAAAAAAAAAAGATCTGTTTAGAAAACGGACTAGGCCTCCGATAAGTTTTTCTGGCCTAAACCCGACCTGAATTTGCAAATAGAAAAAAAATCTATTGTTTTCCTGCTGTTCTTTTTGCTATTTTTTTCATTATTTTGTTGTCATTTCATTATTATGTTGTTATTGTTTGAATATTATATAACTCTTATTTTATTGTTAATTTCACTACTATTTTAGAAGCATTTGCTTGTTAAGTTGCAGTTATGTTAGTCTTATTTAAGTATAAAATTTTTTTAATTTTTTTAATTTGTTGGGAAACATTAATTTTAATATTTTTGATGTATTATATATATTTTTAAAAATTATATAATTTTTTTAATATAGACCGGCCCATTTTTGGACTTGACCCAAGCCTATAAAACCGGCCTAAAATTTTTCTCTAGGCCCGACTCGACCCGTAACAAATCTAACCGCAGTCGACTATTTTTATAAAACATAATTTACTAAGAATATTCTTATTTAGTAAAAACAAAATACGATGTATATCATATTTTTGAATTTATATATATACATATACTTTTTTATGTTTAATAAATATATAATTTTAAATAAATAAATTTTGAAGTTAATAAATTGTTTATTTTACTCTATAATCGAATGATATATATATAAAAAGGAGACAATATAACAATTTTTAATTAAAAACAAACAACATGATTATGATATTATGTTACATCATTACTTAAAATTTTCATTAAAAATTATGATCCTTTAGGTAATAATGTGACATAATATTAATGTACCATGCCATCACATAACTAAAATTGAGAAAATCTTTTTATATTTAAGGACTAAATTGAAGAAAAATGAAACTCAAGGTTGAAAAGACAACAACTTCCGATAAAAAAAAGAATATTTGATGTCATGGGATTTCTTGATTTTTGACAAGTATTTCAATCCAACCCTAAAACGAAAATTAAAAAAGCATTTGATAATTACATTGGGAATTTAGTTTATTCCTTTATGTAATTGGACATATGAAGCTTCCTTGCAAGAGAAAGAAGACTACCTAGGTGGATTTTAATATTTAGTTGATATATATATATATATATATATGTATATATATATATAATGATGTATGGGTGTCGGATCTTAACATATGTATATTATGGATGAATTTTATTTGATTATTTTCTATTCTTCATTGATTGTATTTTATATATTTAAATTAGACATGTTCATGGGTTGAGTTATCCAAATCTGTTCAAAATTTAAAAGGGTTTGAGTAAAAATATTAGGCCCAAAAATGGGTTTGGAAAAAAAATTAGGCTCGAGCCTAGCCTGGCCCAACCCATTTTAAGTTTATAATATTCTATATTATGTAAGTTTAAACACATTAGAAAAATAAAGCTATATTAAATATATAATACTATCTAATGTAAATTTGAATATACATGGATAAATGTTCCTCTCAACACCCATCAATCCATCACCTCTTCGAACTAGATAATGTTATAACCAATCACCTCACAAAGTCCCCCCATATCGATTCAAAAAAGTGTTCCTAGTTAACTATTCTACTACCTACATCTATGGAATACAACAATAGATGATTGAAACCTATACCAAACCAACCTTCGTTTATAAATAATATCTTCCAGCACCAACGTAAAAGCATGAGATATATAATTAAACCCTCACTCTATTTAAATACAAATTCAAAACCTTCATCGTTAATAACACTACACACCACCTACAATGTGAACATCACTTTACCTGCCCAACATCTTGCATAAAAAAATATTATACCATATTCCATCTATGTAAGCTTCTTTAAGCAAAGAATATTCCATGGTATACATAGAGAAAAAGCAAAAAGTGTCTCAAACACAAACACGCTTTAAATACTAAATATGGTGCTAGAGATAGCCAATAGATTTGCCAGAAACAGCCACCTTTGTTTTATCATTTTAAAATGTTATATATATTCGTATTTATCACAAAATGTGAATGGAATTCAATTTTAACTCAGCATTTGATCACTTTAAACCGAAAGAATTAGATTTAGAATCTATATGCCGTCAACTTTCGAGCCTTCCCTATATAAAAATAGTCCCTCCCCTTTACATACCATACTAACCTATCAAAACAATACAAAATCCAATATTCAGCAATGGTTTCCAATCCCAAAGTATTCTTCGACGTGACGATCGGAGGCGAACCGGCTGGTCGGATCGTGATGGAGCTTTTTGCCGATGTAACCCCTCGCACAGCTGAGAACTTCCGTGCACTGTGTACAGGCGAGAAAGGCGTCGGTCGTTCCGGTAAACCACTCCACTACAAAGGCTCGAACTTCCACCGTGTGATCCCTAATTTTATGTGCCAAGGAGGTGACTTCACAGCTGGAAACGGCACCGGAGGTGAATCTATATACGGATCCAACTTCGCCGACGAGAACTTCATCAAGAAACATATTGGACCTGGCGTACTATCCATGGCGAATGCTGGACCGGGTACTAACAAATCCCAGTTCTTCATTTGCACCACTAAAGCCGAGTGGCTCGATGGAAAGCACGTTGTTTTCGGACGAGTTGTCGAAGGCATGAATGTGGTTAGAGCCATTGAGAAAGTTGGCTCTAGCCGTGGAAAGACTACGAAGCCTGTTGTTATTGCCGATTGTGGACAGATTACTTAAAAAACAACAACAAAAAGTAGGAATTGGCTTATGTTTGCCTTTTTATTGAATGTGTTGCACGTCTTAAAATTTCATTTCTACGAATTCCTTTGTATTCAGCTATGTTTCTGAAGTCATGTAAATTAGGTTTTACTTGTAATAAAAAATAAGAGAAAGGATTGTATGAAACAGAAATATTATCCCTTTTTAATAGTTTTATGCCACATCGGTATTCTTATACTGAATTTTAGGATTTTAATTTAGATTTAATTTTTTTTAGGATGAAAATGCTGAAATATAGGATGAAAATGCTGATGTGGCATAAAACTATTGGAAAAGGGATACAGATGACATGGCGTCACTGGCTCACTGTTTCATACAATCTTTCCCTAAAACATAATTACCTATTTGTAAATAAAAAGAGGTTTTACTTGTAATAAAACATAATTATCTATTTGTAAATAAAAAGAGGTTTTACTTCTAAATCTCAATGAGATTTATTCATGGTTCGGGTTATCCGAACCGGTTGAAGAGTGAGAAGGTTTGGGCAAAAAAATAAATTTGGAAAATGAGATTTGGTAAAAAAAAAAAAAGATCTGTTTAGAAAACGGGCTAGGCCTCAGATAAGTTTTTTTTGGCCTAAACCTGACTTGAATTTGCAAATAGAAAAAAAAAATCTATTGTTTTCCTGCTGTTCTTTTTGCTATTTTTTTCACTATTTTGTTGTCATTTCATTATTATGTTGTTATTGTTTGAATATTATATAACTCTTATTTTATTGTTAATTTTACTACTATTTTAGAAGCATTTGCTTGTTAAGTTGCAGTTATGTTAGTCTTATTTAAGTATAAAGATTTTTTAATTTTATTTTAATTTGTTGGGAAACATTAATTTTAATGTTTTTGATGTATTATATATATATTTTAAAAATTATATAAATTTTTTTAATATAGACCGGACCATTTTTTGGACCGGACCCGAGCCTATCAAACTGGCCTAAAATTTTTCTCAAGGCCCGACTCGACCCGGAACAAATATAATCGCAATCGGCTATTTTTATAAAACATAATTTACTAAGAATATTCTTATTTAGTAAAAACAAAATACGATGTATATCATATTTTTAAATTTATTTATATACATATACTTTTTTATGTTTAATAAATATATAAATTTAAATAAAAAAATTTTGAAGTTAATAAATTGTTTATTTTACTCTATAATCGAATGATATATATATATATATATATATATATATAAAGACAATATAACAATTTTTAATTAAAAACAAACAACATGATTATGATATTATGTTACATCATTACTTAAAATTTTCATTAAAAATTATGGTCCTTTAGGTAATATAATGTGACATAATATTAATGTACCATGCCATTACATAACTAAAATTGAGAAAATCTTTTTATATTTAAGGACTAAATTGAAGAAAAATGAAACTGAAGGTTGAAAAGACAACAATTTCCGATAAAAAATAACATTTGATGTCATGGGATTTCTTGATTTTTGACAAGTATTTCAATCCAACCCTAAAAAGAAAATTAAAAAAGCATTTGATAATTACATTGGGAATTTAATTTTTAATATTTAGTTGATATATATATATATATATATATAATCATGATGTAAGGGTGTCGGATCTTAGCATATGTATATATTATGGATGAATTTTATTTGATTATTTTCTATTTTTCATTGATTGTATTTTATATATTTAAATTACACTTGTTCATGAGTTGGGTTATTCATCCAAATCTGTTCGAAATTCGAAAGGGTTTGAGTAAAATATTAGGCCCAAAAAGGGGTTTGGAAAAAAAATTAGGCTCGAGCTTGGCCCGGCCCAACCCATTTTAAGTTTATAATATTCTATATTATGTTATTTTTATATATTATGTAAGTTTGAACACATTAAAAAAATAAAACTATATTAAATATATAATACTATTCTAATGTAAACATTAAAAAAATGTTAAGATAACTATATAAAAATTTTAATAAATAAAAAAGGTATATAATTATAAAATATTAAAATAATATAATATAAATATTTTTGAAAACAATTAAAAAATTAATATGAGTGAGCCTAAAATGGGTTCGGGTTAGCCTTTTGCAAATATGGGCAAGTTTGGGCAAAAATTTAAGCTCAAATTTCGGGCCGAGCCAGGCTTAGGTAAGCATAAAGTATGTTACTATCATGTTTAAGCTGGTCCCAAGCCCAGTTTGACTCAACCCATGAACAACTCTAATTTAACTCAAATATAAATTTATACTTATATTATATCTATAAATATACTATTAACAAAACTTAAAAAAGGATATAATAATTTACTTTCAAAAACTTGTATATTTATCTCAAAACCAAAATCTTGCCATTTATTTATATAAATATAATATATATCGAGAGGAATTTATTTACACTGTTGGATTTATCAATATAATTGCTATTACTATTTTAATGATGCAACCGTTTGATTTATTAATATAATTTTACTTGTCATGTATGTAAATTTTCGAACTGGTCTAATATTTTTATCATATTAATATAAAATACTGTAAGTATTATTAATATATTAATAATATATATTATATTGCTATAAGTCTAATATTATATATAAGCTCAATATTTATTATATATCTATAACTACAATATATTACCCAAATGCGCCTAGTAAATTTAAATTTTCACAATTTTCTTTGGCATTAGAGTGAATTAAAATTTTCATTATGATTAATTAAATTTTCTTTTTCGTACTTATATTCTTCATTGGTATTTATTAATTTTTCAATTTAGGAGATAAACTTAGTTGTTTCACAATGTCATTATAGCATCAAATTAAAACGAGTTCATGTGACGTATAATTGGAAAACCGATATGATCTGTAATTGGTGTATTCAATCTATCAAATAAGAAATTGACATGACTAATTACGTGAGTGGTTGGATTTGTCAAAGAAATTAATGATTGAGTTTAAACAAATTGCGTTGAGTCCTTTTAGTTTGCAAGGCTAATAAGGAATTAAATTATAGGGGCTGGTTTCAAGATTTTTCGTTTGGTAAGGGTTAATTGTCGGACTGTTCCTACAATTAATTTACATACAGAAGGACTGGTGGTTTGAGGTTGTTCTTTAATCACTACAACTGACTTATTGATTAGAGGATAAAATTTATGGTCCAGGATTAGTTCGAAATTGGAGCCAAAATCAGCTCAGAAGCTAGACCGTTGTCTTATCAATTTACTCAATTTAATTTTGTTTTATTTATTCTACCGCTTATTTTTTATTTATTTATATTATTTTATTATAGTTAGATTTAATCCTTTTCTATTTCTCGTATAAATTATCACGCGTCTCATCACTCATCTAAATCCTACTTCTTATATTACTATTTTACATTGTGTGTATAACCCTAAAATTTTAACAGGTCATACTAGGATTTTGGTGGCACCTCATTCAGACAAGGCATATGTTACCAGAGAAGCTCTCTCCTGGCTACGTAATCTAAATCTTGGCCGTGTTATAGTGGAATATCAACGCATGTTTTATGGACTACTTGATCGGTGTTGTTGATTTTGGGTCACCGAACACCGAACGGATGCTATAAGCTATGTTTGTAATGTCATATTCAATTGTGGGGGAAAATACCAGTTGCACACTTGGTAATTAAAACATTGGATATGGATAAGAACTAAACTAGTAATAAAGGACAAGTCAAGGGTAAACTTTTTATTTTCTTTTAAAAAACAAAATTTTCACTAATTGAGTCTTAACTCAATTGGTATGAACTTTGTTGTCAATATAGAAGGACGTGAGTTTGAATGCGCTGAAGCGCATTATTCTCCTATTTATAGGTTGGGGAGGGGTTATGTCTAATTCTAGACATTGGGTAAAAAAGAACATTTATGATCAAAAGCTATAATGAAATTGTTTAAAAAAAAAAACACTTTCTATATAATGTCATAAGTCTTTGTATTTTCTGTGTTTTAATCTAAAAATTAAAAGGATTAAATTATTGAAAATAAAAATACAAAGACTAAAATTTAAATTTGTGAAGACTATAAGGATCTATGACATATTTTACTAAATTGTTATTGTTATAGAATTTTTTTAAAAAACAAGTTCAATTACTTTAATATTTTTTTAATCTCAATTTATATAAAACTATGTTAAACTATAATAATTATTTTATTTTTATTACAATTTATTTATTAATAACTAAATTTTATATGTTGAAATAAATTTATAAAGTTGTCTATGGGCTGAGCCTTGACAAAAATTTAAGTTCGTTTGATAGGCCCAAGCTCGACTTAGCTTAAAAAATGAGCTTAAAATTTTGTTAAAGCCCGACCCAAAAACATGCAACAACTAGGCCTCGCCCTCCCATATTAATTTTTCTTAAATGATTTAAAAAATATATAATACATCAAAAACATAAAAAATATTAAAATAAATGTTTTTCAATAAATTAAAATTTTAAAATATATATATTATATTTATACTAAATAACACTAAAATATGTACAACTTAACACACAAATACCTCTAAAATAGTAGCAAAATTAAAATAAAATAAGAGTTATATAATATCTAAATAATAATAACAAAATAGTAAAAACATAATAATGAAATGACAGAAAGCAATGAGAAAATAGTAAAAAAACAACAACAAAGCAGTGGAAAACAAGAAGAAAACAACAAAATTTTTTCGTGTTATAAATTCGGGTTAAACTAGTACCAAAAAGCCTTACTCGAGATCTGACCTTTTTTTAAATGAGAATTTTTTTTTTAAAGCTATTTAGATTTTAGAATCTAGTGAATATCTTGGTTATGTTTGGTTACGTTGTCCATAACGTTGCAAAGTTTTGAATTCAGCTTTAGAAATAAGCAGCTTTTTCAAAAGAGTGGCTTAGAGCCAACTGCTATGTCCTTTTTACCGAATCAGAATTTTCATTATTATTTTTATTATATGATTTAAATTTAGGATTATTTTTAATTTCTCCTTAAAATTTCTAAAATTATGTTTATATCCCTTAAATTAAACTAATACATTTATAAATATACAATTGAATATGTTTCCAAATAATTCAACATTTATTTTATAAACAATAAAATGAAGTTAAATAAATAATTAAAAAATATTTAAATTAGTCCATGTACGTTAGATCAAAAAGCAAACTGATCCTTTCGATTAAAATTTTATCTATTTCTATTGTTAAAAACTGACTTGGTTGATAAAATAACCAAATAGCATGTGGTGTTTCATGTACCTTATTTTAACATATATTGACCAATTTTTAATAGTAGAAATAATTTAAATTTTTAAGAAAAATGTTCAGTTTACTCTTTAATCTAACATACAAAGACTAATTACTCATTTTTTTGAGTAAAGAGACATGATGCAATCCAGCTCTTAGCGTGAAGTACTTTTATCGCAAAATACAAATAAACATATATGTATATATATTATTTTTGGTAAAACGATAATACCTAAATGATTATTAATTATACTATTTTTGAAAGATATAAGACTACCTTTATATCATTTATCAGATAAATATTAAAATTTGTAAATAAAATAATATATTTTATGTCAACATTCTTTTGATTCAATGATAAGAGTATTATGTTGTAGATACGAAAGAACTTGGATTCGATATGAAGTATATCAAGTAATCCCATTCTCCACTCCAATTATATATAAAAAAATTACATTTTATTTATATTTAGTTTATTATCTTTTATTAAATTAATAAAAAATTGATTATTTATCAAATACTTCATTTATTTATTGTCTATATATTTATTAAAATAATTTTAGATATAATACATAAATTGATAAATTATTACTAGTGAGACTTACACTCTAATTCTTTTATAATATAGTTTTGGTAAAACTATCGTAGAGGTCCTTGTGTTAGGAGTTAAATTGTATTTTATCTCTTTTTTTAAAAATTAGTAAATTAGTCCATGCATGTTAGATTAAAGAGCAAATTGATCTTTTTTGTTAAAAATTTCATTTGCTTGTACTGTTAAAAACTAGTGTGATTAACAGAATAATCAAATAGTGACACATGCCGTGTTATGTTGAGGTATAATGACCAGTTTTTAAAACTAAAAATAGAACTAGTTTACTATTTAATCTAAAATATAAAAATTACTTTACTAATTTTTTTAATGGAGAAATAAAATTCAATCCAACTCTTAATTGAGTATATGTTTTAAGTTAAAACTTCTTTTAATTAAAAATTATTCTACACCGTCCGATGAATGCCGATCATATCACAATATAAAAAACCCTTCCCTCTCCTTTCGCTGCACAACTGAAAAAGCAAGCTTCGAAACGGCGCCAAAGCACTAAAAAGGCAAAAGAAAAAAAAGATCATGGCGGCAACTGTCTCGTCACCTTGGGGCAAAGCCGGCGCGTGGGCTCTAGACGCCGAAGAGCACGAAGCTGAACTCCAACAAGAACAGCAAAGCGGCGTAGATTCTTCCACCGGAAAGCTCGCCGATTTCCCTTCTTTATCCGCAGCCGCGGCCACCAAAACCAAGAAAAAGAAGGGCCAAACCGTATCTCTTGCTGAATTTACTCACGGTTCGGCTAAGCCGAGCGAGCCGACAGGGCGCACTCACGAGGACCTGCTCGTTCTACCGACCGGCCCTCGCCAGCGTTCCGCCGAGGAGCTCGATCGTAACCGGATCGGCGGCGGTTTTAAATCGTACGGGTCGAACAGGTACAATTCTAACGGGGATGATTCGTCGAGTAATAGTAGATGGGGATCTTCTAGGGTTTCGAATAGAGATTCGAATAGAGAAATTGCTCCCTCACGCGCTGATGAGATCGATAATTGGGCGTCGGTTAAGAAATCGGCTCCTACCGGGAATGGATTCGGCGGTGGGTTTGAGAGGCGAGAGAGAGGTGGAGGAGGGTTTTTCGATTCTCAATCGAAAGCAGATGAAGTAGATAACTGGGCAACTAGTAAGAGTAATAAAAGCCCTAATGGAGCACCGCCGCCTCGGAGATTTGGTGGGGGTTTTGAGAAAAGAAGCAGTTTCGATTCACTTCAATCCAGGGATTCCCCAAGGGATTTGGATAACTGGGGAAAGAAAAAGGAAGAGACCAACAGTGCTGGTGGTGGTGGGGTGAGGCCAAAGCTTGTGCTTCAACCACGTACGGTACCCGTGATGGAGGAGGGTAAAAAGGACTTGACGGTGGCCAAGCCCAAAGGGGCAAATCCTTTCGGCGAGGCAAGGCCGAGAGAGGAGGTGTTGAAGGAAAAGGGGAAAGACTGGAAGGAGATTGATGAAAAGCTTGAAGCTATGAAGGTTAAAGAGGCAGTAGCTGTTACAGAGAAAGAGAGAGGGGCAAAGGCAAGCTTCGGTAATGGCCATGCCCCGGCTGACAAGAGCTGGAGGAAGAGTGAACCTGTTGAAGCTACAGCTGATGCTGATCATCAATCCCAAAGGTCTCTTCAATTAAATGGATTTTCATTGCTTGGTTAATTTTAGAATATTGCTTTATTTGTTGCTTTTCTTATGTTGATTCACTATAAAGTGTTTATATATATGCTTGGTTCTTTATAAACAGAATAGAAGTAGTGTATGTGAATTCTTTTGCCTTCCAAAATTGCATTATAGAACAATTTTCCTTATGCATATAGCAGTATTTGAATTCATTTAGGCTAGGGATTATAGGGAATGAAATAGAGGCTTTAATTTGCTAAAGAATAAATAGGGTTAAATCACTTTTTGGGGCCTGAACTTGGCAACTATTTCCACATTGGGGCTTAAACTAATTTTTGGTCCAAGTTAGGCCCTGAACTCCCCAATTGTTTCCACATTGGGGCATGAACTTCTTTTTGTCCAAGTTAACCCCTGATATTATCTGGCCTCAATATGGGAATAATTGCCAAGTTCAGGGACTAACTTGGACAAAAGGAAAGCTTAAGCCCCAATGTGATAACAGTTAGTTCAGGCCTCAATGTGGAAATAATTATCAAGTTTAGGGACTAACTTGGACAAAAAAAAAAAAATTAGGCCCCAGTGTTGGAGTTGTTGTCAAATGTAGGAGTAATTGTCAAGTTCAGGCCCCATTGTGATTTAACTCAAACAATAAGTAAGCATCTTTTTCATCTCTCCTGCTCCTACTGTTTGAGCACTGACATACATGAGAAAGTCCGAAGTATGGAGAATGCGGTTTGCGAAAGAGTCCGAGAACTTCTTGTGTCAAAAGTCCCCTGTATATGGAAGAGTTTGAGAACTTGCTAGTTATTTTACTTTATATTCATGAAGCATTAGAAATTAACTAAACGCTGCTTGGTTTCAACCTGGTGAAATTCCATGCGTGTTAGATCCCTCTGTTGAGTTCTGCTTGAGTCGTTAATTGTGTGTCTCAGCAAAAAGACATTACTAATTGTGATCTTGTTTCCTTTATGAAATCCAGTGCCGAGAAATCGGAGAATGGCCATGTTGCAGAGAATTGAAGATAGAGACTGACAAATGCGAAGCATGGGTCCATAGAAAGGGAGAAGAAGAGCTTCATTTGAACTCTTTTGGATGTCTTTCAGATGTTGAGTTTTAGATGAGACTTGTTTTTCTTTATGTTTTGTTGTGATTGTTATTACTGGCAAATGCAGTATTTGAACAATTTTGATAGGCCTTGAATTAGTTGGCATTGGCCTTTGTTAAACATGGTCTTGTTTGTAGCAGTTTTCTTGTTATTTTTTTCATAGTTGCTCATGTTCTTAGAGTTTTATTATTAATTTTTTATTGTTAAAAGTTTTGTTTTCATTCATTTGTGACCATGAATTGTTTGTATTGGTGATCAATTAAACGGATACATGCGAATATGGACGCAATAACATAATACAAGTATGATTATGATATAGCAATTTTTTTGGGTGTGGCGGGGAGGGGGGGGATACATACAAGGGTAAGATTATTGATTACTTAATACAAGTATGATTATGTTTATTGATTACTTAATACAAGGTCCAGGGTTTTAGTTTTGGTGTTAACATCTCTCCTCTTTAAATTGTAATGCAAGTATAAGGTTTGATTGCAAAATAATTTTGCATGGAATTTATTTATTTATCTAGTGATGTACTTCGAATACTTTTAATTTTAGAAATTTAGTCTTTCTATTTTTTAAAGTTAAAAAGGGATTCCAATTTTGTTATCTTATTGTTTTGTTTGTTGAATTTGTTGGTGCAACATTTTAAAATAAAAAAAAAATCATGTAATTAAAAAATAATGTAACAAATTTAGATTTAACAAAATAATTTTAATATTGTTAACAGTTGGATTTAAATTATTGAAACATGAAAAATAGAGGGATTAAATGCAAATAGAGGGACTAAATGCAAATAAAGTTACAAGAATCAACATTTTGAAGAATACAATGACTTGTGACATTTTGATTTATAATAACATTTAAGTGAAAAGACTTTTGATCGCTCTCAATTTTTATAGATCAAATTGATCTCTTTAAAAGTAATGGTAAATTTTGAAAGTGGGCAACTAAAGATCATTTAATCACGATACTAATGTTTTCTTCTTTTATTATTATCATTATTATTATTATCAATTTTACATAAATTTGATTGATAATAAATTTAGTTTCAATGTTAACATACGGATGACGTACTCTCGGTTTTGTTAACCAAGCTCTTAGGGAAGCCACTCACAACATGTTGGCTCTCGATAAAGTACAAGAGATAATTTCTCGAGAGACAATATCTTCGATTGTTAGGGGACTGTTGATTGCATGATAGACAACGTTTCGAATACTTCTCCTAAAGGAATTGCTTCCTTCAACAATTTTTTTCAATTAAAAATTAATATGTTAGATTGTGTCGCATTCATGTCATGATATGGGAGAAAAGACATATATTTATTAAATTGTGTAACAAATATATTTATTAAAAGTTCCATGTAAGAGCCAAAAAAAGTTTGTTAAGTATTAGATATCCGAGTTTAGGGTTCAGGATAATCCACATTAAATTATTATTGTTTAATTTTCAAATATTTCACAATGAACTAAACACTTACAGATGTTGAGGTACAATAATCATATCATAATAATTACCTTCATTCTAAAGGCGAGAAGGAAATTTGGCGGCATTAACATGCACACTAAACTCAATAGTCGTGGGTGTCAAGATATTTTTAAAAGGAACATATTTTGAAAATAACATATTCGAAGTCTGAAATTTGAATATATTCTTTTTTATTATGAATCAATGTATATCCTCCATATCTATTTTATGATTCATAAATACTAATTCTTTTTGAGTTTGTAATTGCCCTTTTCAGCAATTTCATCTCTAAAATTCATACTCGAATCCTCCCCTTAAAAATATAATGCCTTACCATTTACTCTACACTTATTGATTGAATAATATATATTCATCATTCAATTATATTATATGTTGTATTTATTTATACATTTATGAATAGATATTTTTTTATTTAAAAAGTTAGATTTGGGGAAGGTTTGCTATAAAATTTAAACTAATTCTCAAGGTTTGCTATAAACTTATTACTCCTAAAGTAAGCCATATGTTCCACCTCCACAAATAACCAATCTCCAGTTTTACAAGGCACAAAGAGCGGTGGAAACCCTAGTGCAGTCGTTGTAGCCCGTGCCAACATGACGACCGCCTTTAATGACATCCCGATACCCAGTCGCCGATAGTCCCAACTTAACATCGAAGGTTGTTAGGAATGTTTGGGGCCTCTGGGTGTCGACCGACCAAGATGTTTTAACTTTGGTACTTTACATGGGCTTCGGGTTTACGAAAGGGGAGCTCAATGACTACTCTATTAATATATTCTTGAGGAATCCAATTGTCGAAACGGAGCACGAGCTTGCGGTGGTTGGAGGGAGAGGGACGTTCAAGATGGCAAAGGGTACATACAAACTAAGACTACTTCACAAGTTTCAATGCGGTAAATATATTATCACATGTGTAATATCATGTCAATTTGCTATTTTCACGCATTACTCACAAAACTAAGACAGAAACCTAATCAACCATTTAGTCAGAAGGATCACCACAAGCAACTTTATTATCAATAAGTTGGTTTATTTTAATTCTGCATTTATTATTTATGTGATAATTTTTACTAATATAAAAATTTGCACGGTTTGATTTTGATTGAGTTGTAGAAAATATAAACACAAATGTTAGGCAAGATTTCATTATAGTTGTAATAACCCAATTTGCCCAAGCCCATCCCAATAATAATAAGTCCAAAATAATAGTCTAGTTACAAACAATAATAAACAGTTATGACCCAAAATACAAAAGACCAACCCAATATGCTACAAGCCCAACCTAAACAGGGCCCAGTGGCCCAAAATGTTTAAACATTTTTCAAAAAACCTAACCCTAGCCCCCATGTGCACCGCTCCTCCTCGAGCGGGCCGCCCGCGCCTCGTCCTGAGGACCACCTGCTTCCCTCCGTCAACGCCTGCAACAAGCGAAAAATAGCAACAGAGAGGAAAAGAAAACAGAGCCAAAACAGTAGAAATAAACAAAAAAAAGACTATGTAATCGGCTATAAAAGCCGAATCCGATTTGTAGTTTTTTTGGACACACGATATTAATCGAAAAAAGACAACAGAAATCACCAAGAGGTGATTTTTTTTTATCTATCGTTTTACTTTTATATTTTAAGGCATAAAATGAAAAAATAAACATTAATAAAACCTTATCTTACCCGTCGTTCGGTCTCCGCACCTTCCTTGGCTTCTTCTGGTCCCAAAAGCCTTCGAATCCCTTGGGATTCGGCTAGGGTTGCGACGGAATATGGTGAAAACTGAAAGGTTTTCTTTCTCTCTGGGGGGCTTTCGGGTTTATTTGAGACTTTTTGACTCCGGGCCGGAGTTTTATGTAAAAATATAAAGAAAAGGAAAACTTTTCAGCTTCCCAGCAGTTGCAGACTACGGCACCAACACCAGCGACCGGCGGTCGGCACGGCGGCCAATGGCAGGAGCCAAGGCCAGATAGGGCTTGCTGTGGAGAGAAAAGAGAGAGCGCTTTTGTTTTTTTTAGAATAGGTTAAGAATGATTTTTTTTTAAAAAATTCCGCTTTAAATAGCAGTAGTGAAACGGTGTCATTTCACTTAGGCACCTTAACGCCGAAACGGAGTCGTTTTTGAACGGACCTGCGCGTGACCTGACCCACTCCAGGGGGATCCGCGTGTTTTTGCGGAAGGGTCTAATTGCATTTTTAGCCGTTTCGCTTTTTTATTAATTTGCGATCCAGTACTTTTAATTTTTTTAAATTCGGCCCAATAAATTTACGTTCATTTCAATTTAGTCCGTCTAAAACGCTGCGTTTTGGAGGACAGGGATATTTCCCCATTTGGTCCCTCCCTTTTATTCGCGCATTACAATTTGGCCCTTTACCTTATTTTCATTCCCGATTTTGGCCCAAAACTCTGTTTAAATTTTAATTTAGTCCTCTAGACCTTTATTTTATTTAATTTTGACCATTTAGAAATTTTTTATTTTTATTTTATATATATTATTTATCTATTTATTCATTGTTCCTTATTTTTTGGTATTTAAAATTAACTTATTTCCTTTTATCATGTTATTTTATTTTTATTTTTATTCTTATTATTTTTATTCTTTTGCTTTTATCCAGTGTTTGTTTGGCTGAAAATATTTTCGTAAAGTACAACCAATTACAGAACATGGGAAAAGGAGCTCCTAATTTTTGAAAAATGTCTTACCCTTTTGAAATCGGTAAGACATTTTCCGGAAAATGACACCTTCTTTCTCCCCTTTCCCCTTCCCCTTGGGTTGCAAATCAGTTTGGTCAATGACTTTTTCCGGTTCCTCCTTCATCCAGGTAAGGCTCCTTCTCCTTCTCCCGTTTTTCATTCCTTTTCCTTCTTCCGTTCATCATCTTCTCTTCCAGGTAAAAGTTAGTCGCATATCTTCTCTTCTCAGCATATTCTGTTTCGTTTCCTCTCTTTCTCTCTTTCCCATGCAAATCTACCATGAATTCTTCGCTGGGTCTTGGCTTAAGGTGATGATCGTTCTTTGATTTCTAACATTCTTATTTTAATGAATTATGTTGATTTTCATCAAAGGCGATGATCGGAAATATTTTTCTTTCTCCGTCGTCCATTTATCGTTTGGGTTCGTCTAAGTATCGTCTAAGTATTGTGCAATGTAGGTAATGGTTTTTCCTTACCAAGTTATAAGTTTTTAGTGAATAAAAACTATGGTGATGGTTATTTTATGAAAATCTGACATCTGCTATAAATTAAGTTCCATTTTCACTTCAATTGGAAAATTTCATGTAACTGTTTTGGGCTGGGGGAAGACGGGGAACATGTCTTTAATTCATCTGTTTTCATCTGCTTTTAGCTTATTTTAAGTTTATCTGGCACTATTTAGAGAGTTTGTATAAGTTATCTGCCTAAAATAGTAGTAATTTTAGTTCAAAGAAGTACTAAATGAGTTATGTGAATAACAATGTTATGCTTGTATTTTTTAGAGAAAGCTTATATGAAGATGAAGAATTTGGCCAGCATCAGAGACAACTTGCTGCGCTACTTGTCTCAAAGGTTCTCCTCTCTTTCCCCTTACTGTTTGCATGTGTATCAATGTGCCTCTTAATGATCAAATGTGTATAACTAGCATATTTTTTGAAATTGAAAAGATGATTTCTTTTCAAAAAATGGAAGAAAAATCTAAACTCCATGATCTTCATCTATGTGACTTTTGCTTTTCTGTTACAAGCAACATGTGTGTGTGTAAATATATATAAACTTATGTTAATGTTTTAATTTTCATTGGATTCATTTTTCATGTTAAAATGCTGCTGCTGTTTGATATGTTTAACTTTAGTTTGATTGCATTTACACTTTGAAAATGAGAAGTAACAGAAGTAGATGGCCTCTCTCCACTTGCTTTTTTATTTAATTTTGACTTTGTTTGCTTATACTTATCTGGGCCACAATGTTTTTACCCTCAGATCTTTTATTACTTGGGGGAACTCAATGATTCGTTGTCTTATGCTCTTGGAGCTGGCCCCCTTTTCAATATTTCTGAGGATTCTGATTATATTCACACTCTCCTTGGTAACAACTTTGAGTCATTTGCTATATTTTGTGATCATTAATAACAGTTTCAATAATTCAAATCCATTAGTATGTTGGCTTTGGTTGTATTTTGCTGCTAATAAAGATTTTAACTGAGCCTAATCATTCACTTTGTTGTTGCTGTATTTCATGTTTTAAATTCGATAGTCCATGCAGTTGACTTATTATGCTCTTAATTTCAGCCAAGGCAATAGATGAGTATGCTAGCCTTCGGTCAAAGGCCGCAGAGTCTAGTGATGGAGCAGTAGAGATTGACTGTAGGTTGGAGGCAATTGTAGAGAGAATGCTTGACAAGTAATAGAGCTTTCTTTCATAGCTGATGTAAATATTTGGAGTTAGTCTGGCTATCTTACTGTTCTTTAATCTAGGTATATTATTGATGGAAAATTCCAACAAGGGATGGGAATTGCAATTGAGTGACGGAGACTGGATAAACTTGAGGAAGCAATAATAATGAGTGATAATGTTCATGCCACTTTATCATATTCCACTCATGTCTCTCATTCATTTATATATCGCCGAGAGGTAAGGTTGATATTTCAGTAGTTCATACAAGATCTGTACTTTGTATTAATGCCACTGCTACTAGTTCTTTGATATTCTTTTATTAGAACAAATTGTATTCCTCTATTACAACCTTGCAAATTCTGCAAGATCCATAATGCCAGCTAGTTATTCTTTGGTTCATGCAGGTGCTTCAGCTTCTTGTTAAATTGTAACAAAAATTGCCTTCTCCTGATTATTTGAGTACTTCTCAGTGTCTCATGTTCTTGGATGAACCTGAAGGTGTTGCCAATGTATTGGAGAAACTTCTCCGCTCTGAAAATAAGGAGGATGCTCTTTTGGCTTTCCAAGTTGCATTCGATCTTGTGGAGAATGAGCACCAGGCTTTTCTTTTAAATGTAAGAGATCGACTTCCCGCTCCCAAATCTCTACCTTCAGAATCATTACAGCCAGAATCCAGTGACCTTGCTCCTATTCAAAATGAAAATTCTACTGCTGCAGAGGATGTTCAGATGACAGATGGTTCTTCTGCTTCTATGACGAATGTGCTTGAGGCTGATCCTAGAGAAGTTATGTATGCTGAGAGGCTGACAAAAATCAAAGGAATTTTGTCTGGAGGGACCTCAATTCAGTTGACTTTACAGTTCTTGTACAGTCATAACAAGTTTTGTTTTGAGGTGGTTAGCAGTTTTTGCTTGCTAATCTTTAGAGGCGTAAATGTAATAAAATTTGTGTTATCTATAATTAGAAGTGAAATGTTATTTAATAGTTTTGTTTTTTTTTTTGAATTCCTAACATGAAAGGACCAAGAGATAACTAACCTTATTATTATTTTAGACACAGAAGTGAAATTGTGTTAAGCATATGAGTTTCTCCCAAGAAGCTTGCGGAAATTATGTTTTTACTTTGGTTGTTTTCAATTTATGACGGTTAATAATGTAGCTTAATAATTGAGTATTATTATATATAAATAAATAAATCATTGCAATATATGTAAAAACAATTTAAAATATAAAAATTTATTAATATGTATATAAAATTTATTAATATATGTAAAAATAGCTTTTCCGGAAAATATTTTCAGGAAAATTGCCAAACAACAGAAAATATTTTACACAGATTCATCCAAACACCAGAAAATATTTCCAAACACCAGAGAAAATATTTTCAGTAAATCATTTTCCAGAAAAGTAAATCATTTTCCGGAAAACATTTTACTGCCAAACAAACGGAGCCTTATTTTATTTTTATTTTTATTCTTTTGCTTTTATTATTACTGTTATTATTTCACTATTTACTTACTCATTTATTTATTTATTATTTTTTATACTTTAAATTTAACGTTATTTACTTGTTTTATTTATTTATTTATGTTATTTATTCGTTTATTGTTTACGTTATTTATTTATTACCTCTATTTTTAAATATTTAAACCTAATATTACGAACATCCATTTATCTACATATTTATCATTCTGTTACTTATTATTTGTTTATCTATTCATTTTTTTGTCGTTTACTTTTAAAATTTAGATTATTTATTATTGTTATTATTATTTTATCGTCATTAGCATCATTATTAACATTACTTTAGCATTATTATATCCCTTTATTTATTTAATCTAACATTCTACTCATATAGTTATTATATATATTATTCCATTATCACTACACTATATATCATGTTAGATATGCTTATCCATTGATTTATTGTATCCAAACAAGATAAAATCACATCGTTTTAAATATCATAAAAATTTTCTAAAAAAATAGGCAATGTTCCGTATTTAGAATATTCGATGAAATCGTGCCCTAACTTACGGGGTTTCAATTTTTCTCGTTGAACTCGAATAATCGAATATCCTTTCAAATTTTAAAATACATAAGGTTTCAAATAAAAAAGGAAAAGGCAAGCTTATTCTCAAGGATTCGAAACGTGTCCTAACTTACGGGACTTGACATTTTGTTTCCACGAGATGAGAAGGTCTTTAGCATACTTTCCTTTTATTTCAAGCAATTTGTAAGCAAAATAACATAATACAAAGAGGGATCATAATTTAAATTCTTCTCGAGTTTTCAACTTTCGACATAAAGATATCAAATAATCAATTAGGTACCAATTTTGGGCGTAATGAGGGTGCTAATCATTCCTCGTGCGTAACCGACTCCCGAACCCAATTTCTAGATTTTTGTAGACTGAAAAATATTGTTTTGATAAATCAAACATTTTTTTAAAACAATCGAATTACGAGATGACCCGATCACACCTCAAAAAAAAAAAAGATTGGTGGCGACCATTTTTGTTTTTTTAAATAAAAGTCGACCTTTCAAAAAAATGGTTTCGACAATAGTGATAAAAAAGTCATAGATTATTTTGCGAAACTTATGTTTACCGCTCCATAGTTGGCATGCCTTGCTCCACCACCCACCCCAATCTATTATGGATGTATAATCTTAAAAGTCACTACTACGTCCATGAATGTTAGATGCATCCATCTCCACTTTGCTTCAATTTAATTTTTGCTACTTATCTTTAATATTTTCAAGCTTTTCCGAGGCAAGTAATTATTTAAACATAATTCTTAAAAAACATATTTGAACATAAAAATTACATTTTTACTCTTTTAATAATTGCAAATACAATGATAAATTTGTAATTTCATATAATGGAGCGGGGTTGAACAAGTTATTATTATAACCGTTCTATACCCACTATTCAAAAAAATCCATCTTACCCCACATCTTTTTTTCAAAAAGAAAAACACTTACTCAATTCAAAACGAATCCATCCGAAAATTTATAAAATGATTCGAATTTTACCATCCTATTTCGGTTCCATATTGTCATTGATTTTATTTCAAATTGTGACAATAAATCTGTGTATGGTAGGTATTAATTAGTGCATGTATATCTCACTAAATAATATCCTTGTCCACGGGTCCATCTTTAAGAAGAGTGACGACATGTGGGTTTTGTAAATGGGGAGTGCTGCTGCATGTGCTTTTCATGTGGTAATGTAGACATTATTGAAAATTTAGGAAAGTGGTGTTATAATAACATTGCTCTTTTTCTTTTTGTGCTTTTTTCGGAGAGTGAATGGTAAGTCTTTACTTAAATAATTTTATTTGAATGTAGTGTGTGCATATATAGTGTTGGTATATCCATATAGTATGTGTAAACACTAATCCTCGTTGTACATCATTATAGACTTAAGATTTAATTTGCTTCAAACAGTTTGAGTTTAAATTTTATCATTGAGAATTTTATTTTTATGGTTGATGTCTAAAGGGTGATTATTCGGTCTTGACTCCACCATTGATGTTCTCTTCGACACCATAGAGATTCCGACGTCTCCTCTTGGGTTTCACGTCTGTTGTGGCCTCTCCTGAAGGCTTGTGCCTGATCAGGCCAGCTGCAGCGAACAAGCACCAATACAAAATCATCCAACATGAACCTATCAACTCCTCAAAGAGAACTCCAAAAAGTCCTATAAAGCAACATAAAGAAGATAATGGATCACTTTTGGCTAAGTCATTGAGAGTCACATAAACAAGATTAATACTGTGTTATACGAAAACTACTAAAATAAGGAAAATAATTGTACGTAATTGGGATACCATGTCATCTGTATATTTTTTTTAATAGTTTAATATCGCATCAATATTTTTATCTTGAAAAAAATTTAAATCCAAATGAAAATCCTGAAATTTAAGATGATATTGTTGACATGACATTAAACTATTGAAAAATGATAATATCACTATTTTATACAATCCTTTCCCTTAGAACAGACACGAAAAACACCACTCTTTCCTTAATTATCTTACACACAATTTTTTTTCAATGGCTTTATTTTAATATTACACAGCCCTTTTGTTTTTAATATAATTTTGTAGCATCGGGGAGGGAGTGGTAGAGGCCCCGGCCTCCTTTAAAATGAAAATTTTTTTATTTAGGTTTTTTAAATTTTTTAAAATTTTAAATTAGTAAAGATAAAATTATATTTTAGCGTTGTTAAAAATAATAAAAATTTAATTTAATATTTTAAAAGTTGATAAAACCTATTCAAATGCTTGAAATTGCTGTTTGTTTCTCTTTAATGGAAAGGGTTTATGAACCATCGTTTAAGGGCCAAACGGTCAACACCCACTCTCCATTATCTTTTATTTCTTTAAAGGATACAAATAAGATTAGAGTCCACCTGTAATTTTATTTTTCTTTACCTAAAACTAATTTAGTAAAAAATTATATTAAAAAAATAAATTTTAAATTAGAAAAGTATAAATAACGTAGTTCCCTCCTTGTATTAATACACAATATCTTAGTCCGAACTCATAACTTAATTAGGATTATGAAAATTATATTTTATAAATATATATTAGCTAGAATTGAATTAGGATTAGGAAAATTATATTTATATATATTCTACTTAGAATTGAATTAAGATCACGAAAATTATATATAGAGTTCAATAGTTTCAACTTAAAGTATAAGTTAGAGAAAAGAAAAAGAAAAAGGAAAAAAATGTCGATTTTTGTCAACAAACCAGTGATTGTTAGGGAAGTATTTGCTGATAATTTGGAATACGAGTTTATGTTAATTCGAAGTGCACTCAACAATTATCCTTTTGTTTCTATGGATACCGAATTTCCTGGTACGATTTTCAAACCAGACAAAAAAATCGTTCAACTAGGAAATCCTGAAATCAATTATAGGTTCATGAAAGTTAATGTTGATGCTATGAAGATCATTCAACTTGGTTTAACACTCTCTGATTTCGAAGGTAATTTGCCAGATTTCGGAACTCCTTTTTGTTATATATGGGAGTTTAATTTTAAAAATTTTGATATCGAAAAAGATCGGTACGATAGAGAGTCTATTGAGTTACTTAAACAACGAGGTATAGATTTGACGAGGAATAAGGAAAAAGGTATTTATTCGAGAGATTTTGGCATGATGTTTCTGATTTCCGGGTTGGGTTTCTGTGAATTGACTTGGGTAACTTTTCACAGCGCTTATGATTTTGGGTTTTTGTTGAAGATTTTGACTTAACATCCATTGCCGCCTGATCTCAAGTCTTTCATGCGACATATGACTTATTACTTCGGTTGTAGGATTTTTGACATTAAGTACAATTTCAAGATCTTTAACTTACATGGTGGGTTAGAAAAGGTGGCAAAGGCTTTAAATGTGGCTCGTGTTGTTGGATTAAGCCATCAAGCAGGATCTGATAGTCTTCTCATCCTCTTTGTTTTATGCGGATTAAGAATATGAAAGCTTTTAAGCAATATAACCAAAATTTACCAGCCTTAGAATTGTACGGGCTGGTTTGAATTAGAAGTATAATTTGTTAGCTATTCTTATTTCTCATATATTGTAATTATATTATTTTCAAATTTGATAGATTTGTAAATTGATACTAAATTTTACTTATCTACTTTATATTATTTTTATAAAAAATACATTAATATAATCATTTTTGTGGCCACTAATAATATTATAATTTTATATTTGTACATAGCACAAATACATTAGTATTACTGAATCTTAATTAAATCTTGGGAAGGGGCCTATAGATGGCTGCTTACGTTTTGCTATAATAATGTCATTACGATGCCTTCAATTAAGCGAGACCTTGGGCAGAGATTGCTTTCTCTTTCCGCCAATTGAGGATGCCTTTAATTACTCTCCGATTTCCTTTCTTTCGGCGAGGCAAGGCCGAGAGAGGAGGTGTTGAAGGAAAAGGGGAAATACTGGAAGGAGATTGATGAAAAGCTTGAAGCTATGAAGATTAAAGTGACAGTAGCTGTTACAGAGAAAGAGAGAGGAGCAAAGGCAAGCTTTGGTAATGGCCATGCCCCGGCTGACAAGAGCTGGAGGAAGAATGACCCTGTTGAAGCTACAGCTGATGCTGATCATCAACCCCAAAGGTCTCTTCAATTAACTGGATTTTCATTGCTTGGTTAATTTTAGAATATTGCTTTATTTGTTGTTTTTCTCATGTTGATTCATTATAAAGTGTTTATATATATGCTTGTTGCTTTAGAAACAGAGTAGAAGTAGTGTATGTGAATTATTTTGCCTTCCACAATTGCATTATAGAACAAATTTCCTTATGCATATAGCAGTATTTGAATTCATTTAGGCTAGGGATTATAGGGAATGGAATAGAGGCTTTAATTAGCTAAAGAATAAATAGGTTTATATCATTTTTTGGAGCCTGAACTAGATGATTATTCTCACATTGGGGCTTAAACTAGTTTTTGGTCTAAGTTAGGCCCTTAACTCCCCAATTGTTTTCACACTGGGGCATGAACTTGTTTTTGTCCAAATTAACCCTGATATTTTTAGGCCTTAACATGAGAATAATTGTCAAGTTCAAGGATTAACTTAGACAAAAAGAAAGTTCAAGCCCTGATGTGATACAGTTAGTTCAGGCCCCATAGTGATTTAACTCGAGCAATAATAACCATGCATCTTTTTCATCTCTCCTGCAGCCCTCCTCGTACTGTTTGACATACATGACCAAGTCCAATGTATGGAGAATGCGGTTTGCGAAAGAGTCCGAGAACTTCTTGTCTCAAAAGTCCCCTGTATATGGAAGAGTTTGAGAACTTGCTAGTTATTTTACTTTATATTCACGAAGCATTAGAAATTAACTAAACGTTGCTTGGTTTCAACCCCGTGAAATACCATGCCTGTCAGATCCCTCTGTTGAGTTCTGCTTGAGTTGCCAATTGTGTGTCTCAGCAAAATGACATTGCTAATTATGATCTTCTTTCCCTTATGACATCCAGTGCCGAGAAATCGGAGAATGGCCATGTTGCAGAGAATTGAAGATAGACACTGACAAATACTAAGCATAGGTCCATAGAAAGGGAGAAGAAGAACATTTGAACTTTTTTGGATGTCTTTCAGATGTTGAGTTTTAGATGAGACTTGTTTTTCTTTATGTTTTGTTGTGATTGTTATTACTGTCAAATGCAGTATTTGAACAATTTTGATAGGCCTTGAATTAGTTGGCATTGGCTTTTGTTAAACATGGTCATGTTTGTAGCAGTGTTCTTTTTTTCTTTTTTTTTTTTTTTCATAGGTGCTCATTTTATTGGAGTTTTATTATTAAAGTTTTGTTTTCATTATAATTGTTTTCATTTAATCCTTTCTCCTAAAACAGACACCAAAAACTTCACTCTTTCCTTAATTATCTTGCACATAATTTGTTTTCGATGACTTTATTTTAATATAATTCTGTACACCAATAATGTATATATATTGTCTATATAAACCCAATGCTTGAATTTGCTGTCTGATTCTCTTTTTAATTTCATAATGTCTAAGACCTCTTTGATGGATAGGGTTTATGAACCATCATTGAATGGTCAATCCCCACTAATTCAAGCCATTATCTTGGCTTGATTTAAGAGTTTTCTATGTCAATATAAGTTAGTTTGAGAACTATGATTCAACTTCAATTCTCAAATACCTCACACTCAATTAACATGTCCCATTAATTCCTAATGCATTTCTTGAAGTAAACGGTGATACATGGACTCTTCTTCGAAGGGATCCGGTTGATAAAAGGATCCAAGAAGCCATTTTTGTGAGCACAGATAATATAAGGCTGATAGGAAGTGTTAAGTTAGGGGTTTTTATAAGGATACTCTTATACTATATGGGGTTATAGAGTTCAATAATTGTACTAAAGATTCAATTGGAAGTGACCAAACTTGGAACATGAATTGTGAAAATGTTATGAACAAACTTTCAATTGAGGTCTATGTTGTAAGGTCTTTCATGGGAGTCCAATTTTAATCCCATTTTGTCATTCGGAGTTTAAATAATTGACTATATTCGTATTAGATACATGCTCGTGTCTAATAAATACATTTTGCAAATACTGAATTATGGTTCAATGTTGGTGTGTGTGGGTTTTGAAATTAGGTTTAGCTTTTGTGTTGGAATAGGGGTAACCATTGATCTGTTGGTTCGTACCTTCAAAGGCACTAATGCACGTTACATTCAAAGGGGATTACTATAATTTGATCATTTACTTTTAGCTTCAAAAATGCCATAAGTCTATGTAATCTTTGTAAATTTAGAATTTAGAATCTGTTTTTTAGATTTCAAAATTCAAGTTTAACTGTTAACACTGTTAGAATTATTTTGTTAAATTCAGGTCTATTACAATGTCATTTTTTTAGTTACATTATTACCAAATGTGTATTTCTTTTATTTCAAAAAAAAATTATCAATTCAAATATTATAATAGAAAATTTTCAAATCATAATTAAAGCATTATTAACATATTCAATATGTAACATAGTTTCACTTAATTTAAAGTAACATTATTCAAAACAATAACTAATTAACCCTAATATTAATTAAGTGATAATTAAGATATTTAGAATTCTATTTAAGTAATTATTCTATTTTACTTCAATAAAATTAGCACAATTTCTTTTTTTACATCAAACTCTTTTAAACTAATAATTGTAATTTAACTTATAATTATAATAATTACAACTTTTTTTTTCGCTTGGAGTTCTTATTCAAGTAAGAACTTTGTTTTTAAATTAACACAATTACTTTAATTAATAGTTGTGAATTAAATTATAATTATTTTTAAACGTGTAAATAACACAAATTTTACTAACTTATATTTTTTAAAATATATAATTGTGACACCTTTTATATTATTATTATTATTATTATTATTATTATTATTATTAAAACATAAACTTAAATAACGCAGTACCCTTCTTGTATCAATACACAATATCTTAGTAAGAACTCAGAACTTAATTAGGATTATGAAAATTATATTTTATAAATATATATTAGTTAGAATTGAATTAGGGTTTCGAAATTTATATTTATATATCTTAGTTAGAACTGTATTAGAATCACGAAAATTATATATAGAGTTTAATAGTTTCAGTTTAAAGAATAAGTCAAGAAAAAAATAGAAAAAAAATGTCGATTTTTGTCAACAAACCAATGATTGTTAGGGAAGTATTTGCCAGCAATTTGGAATTTGAGTTTATGTTAATTCGAAGTGCACTCCACAACTATTCTTTTGTTTCTATGGATACTGAATTTCCTGGTACAATTTTTAAACTAGACAAAAAAATCGTTCAATTAGGAAATCCCGAAATCAATTACTGGTTCATGAAAGTTAATGTCGATGCTATGAAGATCATTCAACTTGGTTTAACGCTCTCTGATTCTGAAAGTAATTTGCCAGATTTCGGAACTTCTTTTTGTTATATATGGGAGTTTAATTTTAAAGATTTTGATATTGAAAAAGATTATTATGATAAAGAGTCTATTGAGTTACTTAGACAACAAGGTATAGATTTTAGCAAGAATAAGGAAAAAGGCATTTGTTCGAGAGATTTTGGCATGGTGTTTCTGATTTCCGAGTTGGGTTTCGGTGAATTGACTTGGGTAACTTTTCAAAGCACTTATGATTTCGGGTTTTTGTTGAAGATTTTGACTCAACATCTATTACCGCCTGATCTCAAGTCTTTCATGCGACATTTGACTTATTATTTCGGTTATAAAATTTTTGACATCAAGTACAGTTTCAAGATCTTTACCTTACACGGTGGGCTAGAAAAGGTCGCAAAAACTTTAAATGTGGCTCGTATTGTAGGATTAAGCCATCAAGCAGAATCTGATAGTCTTCTCATCCTCCATTGTTTTATGCAAATTAAGAATATGAAAGCTTTTAAGCAATGTAACCAAAAGTTGTCAACCTTAGCATACGGACTGGTTTGAGTTAGAAGTATAATTTGTTAATTATTCTTATTTTTTATAAATTGAAGTTATGTTATTTTTAAAATTGATAGACTTATAAATTTATCCTAAATTTTATTTATCTATTTTATATTAATTTTATATAAAATACATTAGTATTATCGTTTTTTCTTTGCCACCAACAATATTATAATTGTATATTTGTACATAGCACAAATACATTTAGTATTACTGAATTTTAATTAACCCTAGGGAAGGGGCCTATAGATGGTTGCTTAAGTTTTGCTATAATAATGTCATTACGATGCCTTCAATTAAGTGAGAGCTTGGGCAGAGATTGCCTTCACTATTGCATAATCATAAATTTGGTTTTTAATATTTATAATTTTTTGTCAATTTCATCTTAAACTTTTTAAAAAGAATCTAATTTAATCATTAAATTTAATTACTTTTTTCTAAACATAAATACTTACTAAATTGTTAAATATTTAAATATAATAGCCGTATGGTAATCAACGTGTACATCATACTAATTTTTTAATTTTTTTATATTTGTTTGAATTTTAAAATTTTTATTTATTAAAACAATAGTATCATATTAGGATAAAATATACGTGAACTATCACGCTGACATGATTAAAAATTAATGTTCTAATTAGCATTTTTGATAAAAAAATTATCTTACTTTTTTTAAAGATTAATGATAAACTTAACTAAAAAAATAAACTGATAAAAATATAAATATTAAAAACTTGGTTTTGTTTTATTTTATCTTTCTATATAAACTAAGGAACCTATGAATTGGGTGCCATAATACAATAATCGCAGAAGTGAAATCCCATTGACCATTACCAATGGAGAGAAATATGATATTAGCCTGGATTTTGAGTCTCAGCACCGCCATGGCAGTAGCTCGCTGCCAAGATTATTACTCCCATGGCGGACCATACGTTCCACCTCCACAAAAAGTAACCTATCTCCACTTCTTTTTACACGACACTAGGAGCGGCAACAATCCCAGTGCAGTCACCATAGTCAGTCCAAACACCACCACCTCGACAGGCTTCGGTGGCGTGATAGCTTTCGATGATCCACTCACCGTTGGCCCCGACATAACATCAGAGGTCATAGGGAACGCTCAAGGCCTCTGGGTGTCGACAGGCAAAGACGTTTTAACTCTGATGGCCTACTTGGACATCGGGTTTACGAAAGGTGAATTCAACGGCAGCTCTATCAGTGTTTTGTCGAGGAATCCAATAACCGAATCGGAGCGTGAGCTTGCGGTGGTCGGAGGGAAAGGGAAGTTCAGGATGGCAAAAGGGTATGCACAACTCAAGACTTATTCCGTGAATTTCAAGACTGGCGACGCCATTGTTGAGTATAATGTGACTGTAATTCATGATTAAGATGATTATCTTGCTAGCTTTTTATCTTCTTCTATGGATTACGAGTGATTGTTGATTCCATCAATAATGTTGCCCCCTTTTGCTATCGTTAAGTTTGAACCATGCCGGATTTTAGGGACTTGATTGTAATAAATTACGTAGATTTAAGTCCATCAATATCAATATTATTATAATATTTAAAAGGATCTATATTTAAGTATGTTTAACTACATATATGAACATCTATAATTCATATTGATTATAAAATGGAGAAGGTGAGAGTTGTCACTATCAAGGAAGATGAAATTGAGACATCATCTAATTTAAATCATTATAAACGTCAACATTATTGAATTTACTATACTTTTAAGGTTATAAACTAGATTTGAGCCAATTAGTAAAATGCCGAAAGCTTTTTTTTCCTTACCTAAACCTGTTCAGCAACCTAATTCATTATTGAAAATAATATTAAAATATTAAAATTAATAATTACAAATAAAATTTTGTACTATTACAATGCTTAGACTTTTTTTTTAATAGTAGGAGATACACATAACCACTTAAACGATATTCTGATTCGTCGTAATGAAACACATTCTTTTTAATGACTTTCAGCCAAGCAAGATCAATAAGTGGCCAGGTGTAATGATAAGATATGTTACACTTTTAAGGAAAAAATGCAGGTTTTAATTTTGAAGACAATATTGTTAAAAAATATAGCCTCAAACCCCAAATATAGATCATAAAACGAACATGAATAATATAAAAAAATTAAAATGCATATTCTCTTAAATAATTTCAAAATTATACTAGTATGGTAGTTTTTTTTTTTTTTTTTTACCTTGTAGGTTGAGTTTCATACTAAGCTATACATTTGATTTAGTGTTAAGTTAAAATAATTTTTTCTTGTGCTTGAATATAAAGGTTGCTTCAGCTGTTAATCTGTTTATTGATTGCGTTGAAGAATTGAGATTTGTAAGTTGTAACAATGCATCTTGCTTTACACAATCATCTCCTTTGACTCAGCAATATTGGAAAAAGTTTATATTTGATTGGGACAACTCTAGCTCTAGAAGGCATTGGAAAAAGATGACCTATGGCGAGGACTAAATTTTTTTTTTAATGAGTTTTTAATAATTTATTTAAATAAATCGAACCAATTAGTTATACCAGTTGAATCAATGGTTTGATAGGGTCCAACCACTAATCTAATTGTAAAAATATTGAGAGTACATTTGTTTTATTAAAAATGAGTCACGTAAAATATTTTCTTTATTTTCATATGTTTGTTTTATGGAAAACAACTTAATCAATGGAAATATTACTTACAAGCCAACGAGATTTTTCTTGATAAGTGACTTAAAGCATAAGTCACTTTTTGAAAGAGAACTCATTTGTAAGTAATTTTATTTTTATATAATAGTTTACTTGAATCATTCCTTTTATTGATATATTAATATAAATTTTTAATTTTATTTTTTAAAATACTAAAATATTAATATTAATATAAATATTATAATATTCAATTATTATTAAACATCCATATTAAATTATTTATATTCAATAATATAATTAATATGCTTTATTATTTTAATAAATTATTTTAATATTACAAACTTTATTTTAATAGTACATTTTACCAACAACAATTTTGAATTTTAAATCGTTAATATGTTATTGAAAGATATTTATATTAATATTTTAATAAAAACATATTACATTTTATCAATATTTATTAATAAACCATCACCATTCATTCTCTAAAATTTATATAATATATTAATTATTACAAAATATTATCTTATTATAAAATAAATTTTCTAAAACAAATATACTTATGTTGATTTTATTTTACAAAAAAAAAACATTTAAAAAATTATTTTACAAAAAATTATCAAAGGATATTTTTCGTACAATCAAACATCAGAAAATATCAGTTTTTCAGAAAATTAAAATTATTTTGCAGCTTGATTTCAGCTGATCTAACTTTCCTGCCTCTGCCGTGTGGTGTTCTGGAGAGGCATATTATGCAATTTGGGTAGTTGGATATATGACACTAGAAAGTCATTACAGGTGAGAAAAGGGAGCTTCAAACCAAGAGATTTACGCCATTTTGTAACAACAAAAACACATCTGTTCATCCATAAATATAGAATACATTGGTTATATCTGACCTTAAAGATGACCTAAGAATTTGGTATGGTTACGGATGTTTAACTTTGCAGTACCTAAATTCATCATTTGAGGTCCCAAAATATCAACTACAAACTAGACTTACAAAAAGACAAAAGCATTGAAGAAAATTCCAAGTTAGACATAGGCTATAGACTGTTGTTGACTAGATTAGGATTGAAGGGAGAACAATAACCATCTACTCCTTCCTCCTATGATGATGTGATGCCAGTCAATTATGTAATATAGGCCGCAGTATCCGGAGATAAATCAGTGGTGTGGCTGGAATTAGCCGAAAACATCAGATATGAATATGCTATGAGTTCAGCTTGAGTATATTCTCAAGTTCTTAAATGCACCCAAGATGACTGGCAGCGTTAAGAACGGAAACTGCAACAATAAAAAAAGGGGGTACTAACCAGATACATCTGATGATGGATGACCCCTGTATAAGAATGGATTGAAAAATTCTATTCACAAGTAATATGAATAGAGACTACTTGGTTCCAACGGAGGAAAGATTGTCTTGGCTACCAGGTCGAATTGAACTCCCTGCAACTGTAGTGGACACATATGGGTTGGAAGGGGTAGGGGTCATAGAACCCATGGGTCTCGACAATGGTGGTCTTGGGGCTTTCATGCTCATTGGAGGCCTTGCAACCGAGTTTGCAAAGTTTGTTGCAACTCTATTTGCAGCATTTGGTGGCGGCATTGCTCTAGAGGAGGAAGCTGGTAAGCCCAGTCGAGCAGCAATTATCTGTGTTCGCTCATGGTAAAGCCTTTGCCTTGACCTGTCCAATTGCTCCTTCACCCTCATTATGACTCCCTCCATCTCATTGAAGAACGATAATTTGGCTTCCATCTTATGTAACTGGATTGAGTTAAAGCTTCTAAAACGTTAGACATTGCTCCAGTTGGATGTGCATAGGAAAAACAGACTGCATATATTTAGCAACTAACCTACCTGCTTTTCTATTAATGATGTGGTAAGTTGTCGGATTTGGTCCTCTTCCTGGTCTGCTAGAAGTTTTGCCTTCACTGCTGCTGCTGAGAGTGCTGTAACTGCAGCTCGCTTTAATTTATCAATGCTACTGTTATCTTCTCTCTCTGTAGAGTCATGGTTCTGGCTTTTACCTTCTTCGATCTTGTCTGCAAAGAACAATAAGATACACCCAAAATTGATCTATGCATTTTGCCAGCAGGTGGTTCTTAGAATACATACTTCTACAGAACCTAGTAAAAACACCATTATGTATCAAATTTCAATTTTCCTAGCTGCTCTATGTAAAACCAATAAAGATAGAAAACACTCAACCTTATAGAACCAACTGTTCCTTTTAGCCTTCTTTGTATATTTTAAATCAGATGCTATCTATCCCTACGTATTCCCATAAGATATTGCTAAGCATTTTGCAGTAGAGTTAGATTCTGTTACTGCAGCTTCCACTTTCTAACAAGATATTTGTAGAAGAAAAAGAGAGAAACCTGTCATTACTCCATTTTCATTTACTGAATTCGATGTGACTGGCTGTGGAGGTTCACTCCTTTCAGATGGTTGTGAAACAGACACCATTTGAACATCATTTGATGCCTCTGCAGGCTTCGTAGGTTCCCCATCAGGGCTTGGTTTAACAGTTTTTTGCTCATTCTTTGATCTGGATGGAGAGCAGGAAGCTGTCTCTAGATTTTCTGATGCATCTGCTGGTTCAGATAGCTCTCCCACTGGCTTTGATGCAGCAGCATCACAAGGCTCATTCTTTTTCAGTTGAACAGAATCAGACATATCTACTTCCTTCACTGCTTTTGGAGGCTGGAAAGGTTCTTTAGCTGTTTCCGTCCCACCTGTCTCCTCTAGAGAACTTGGTAGAACCTGGGATGTTATGTTATTTGATACCCTTGTTACACTTGGTTGATGATCCTTTGATTGATTGATAATGCTGGATTCATTCAAATTAGCTTTTTTATCTTCCTCATTAGTGGCAAAATTGCTTGACTCTTTTTTATCCGTGGTTAGGTCATTGGGTGAAGGTGATGTCGCATTCTCTTCACGAAGAGAAACTTCAGTGTTTTCGTCACCATGGTTGCTCAATGAACTTTTCTGATCCCCCTTGAGGCTTTCGTCTTCCGAGTGTTTCACATTCTGAGCACCCCGATTACCCGTATCATTGGCGACACTGTGTGTCTCTAACTGACATCAGATAACGTTCACAAATTGCTAAGTAAATATAAGCTTGGCATAGGTTAACATACCTCTTAGAACATGTTGGTTCCCTCTCATCTGGTGGATCTTCCAAAACAAAGCAGTTCCTGGCAGCCAGTTGAATGTTTGGACAAGTACCAGATAATGATTTAAGTGAACTCTGGGCCGAAGCAGCAGCAATGTTGGGTCCAACCAGATGAGCAAAGAATCCTGCCTGCAAATGGAGCAACACTATGTTTGTAACATATCACCAACAAATAGATGAGGTAAATGATGAATGGTGGAATAAGTGGAGGATGAGAATACTATTTCAGAAGCCATGTACAAAATGGATAAATTTAGATCTGTAAATGAACTCAGTTTTCCCTTCATATACATCAATCGATAAAACCTAAACTAAATACTTACACATTCAACTTACCAGTGCCATGACAGGATTTCCTACATCAGCAAATGAAAGTTTGCTTTCGGATGTTAAATTATAACCAACAGCTTCAAATGCCTCCCTTAGTGCTGTAAGGGCACAATTTTCAGTTGCTTCTAGTCCATCTTTTGGTACATTCATTTCTTCTGGCTTTAATGTTTCTTTAACACCTTTTACATCAGTTCCAGTTTTGGTTTCTGATGGTTCCTCACTACCCCTGACTTCTTTTTCATCTTCAGGTTTTGAAGTTTCCATCGGCGTAGTCTGGGCCTGATCTTCTTGAGTAGTCTTACTCTTTGTTGTTTCCGAGACATCTTTAGGGACAGTTGTTTCATCATTCATGGCAGCTGGGCCAGCAGTTTCTTTTGAATTCGTGTCTATGTTATTATCATCACAATTAAAAAATACATCCTCAATTGGCATTTGAACGAAATGCAGTATGCATTGTGCTTTTGTTTTCGTAGCAACATGCTCTGCAATCTCATTCCAGTTTTCTTTATAAAGTTCAAGTGCCTCAAGAAGGAGGAGAGTTTCCTGATCTGTCCACTTGCCACCACTAAGACCAGGGTCAGCAGGTTCCATGAGAATAAAATCTGATGAAGACATGCCAGAACCGAATGTCCCATTGTTAAAGCAATCAGTACATAAGTCAAAATCTGCCTGCCAAATACAAACATAATTGGATTATAAAGAATGGAACAATAAGTCAATAAATAAAACAGATTTACTAAATTAGTTATTCTTTCCATTTTAATCATTCACATTATTCAAAGATTGAAAGGCGTGCATATCAGATTGTGCAGGTGGCGCAAACCATTTATGCTGATTTCTTATTTGTTGGACAAAGATCAATAGCAAAGAAAGTTTGTGGTTTCCAGTTTTATTTATCACTTGGCTTGAGCTGAAGATGTCATACAAATTGATTTTGTAGAAGTAAGCATGTATCAGTTCAATGCAGGAAATGTAGAAACATTGACTACCACCATAAGGATACTCAGAAAGATTAGTGCAGTTATTTTTCTCTTCATAGTGATCTAAATAATTTGAGGCTCATACAATTATTTATTAGTCAGTATTCAGTAACTAACCTGCTTCTGGCAATGGTAGCGTTTCCTAGAGCAATCAGCTGAACAAGAGTTGCAATGGTACTCAACAGATGGCCCCTCCGGATTCATCAAGTCCTCAGCAACCGCAGATTCTGGAAGTAGCCCAGATGGTAGAGATGGGCTTGAAAGGTTATTAGGCTTGGTAACAACTTGTAGGCGTGATTCAATTTCATCAAAGTGAAACAATTTTTCAAGCAAAGAATCCTTTTCTGTCATCCCATCTCCATCCCCATCCCCATTGGGATTAGGCACAGCAGAACCAGCTGGAGGGAATGGATGAAAATTAATCAAACCCCAGTAGTCCAGGAACTCCAATACCTCCTGCCTTGCATCCAAGTCACCGACTTCAAGATCTTCCAGATCTTTCAACTCAATCTGCTTGCTTGGATTTGCATGAAATTTCTTCACAATCCAATTGCGAATCTCCATGTATGCATCAGGGGTACGATTTGGGGATTTCCCATTAAAGAAAGAAGGCAAGATACTCTCTTCCAGATGGTGAATTTTTGTCCATGAAAACCATCCTATAATTACAAAGAGAAGATGAATACAAAAACCAACAACATGAGGAAACACCAAAGAATCTAATAGTTCAGTTTCTTCTTTTTCAATCTTTATAGCTTCAAAATAAGATGCTTCCAATGAAGTCAATTATTAGCCCTAGTTTGCTCTCTGCTAATGAAAATAAGATCAACATTCTCTTTGCGCTTGATTACTGTGACCTAATCGTGTTTTTTCCTATGTCATATTCATGTTTAAGTGGATTCTGAGACATTCATGTATTAGTGTAGTATGGATTTTTTTATTTTTTATTTTGGTTATATGTAATATTTTAATTATGTTTTGCATATCGTGTCTAATATTGCAAGGTATAATTCTCATGCATGGCTGATAAGAAATGAGCAGAACAAACTGGATGAATACTTATGTACCATTTCATTGTGAATACCATAAAAAAGACTTGGAATTCATATAGCATATAGAAAAAAATAAAGAAATAAACTCTCAAATTAACTATTCAAGAAAACACATTCAATATTTTTTTTCTTGTTTTCCACAATTGAGACAAAAAAACTACAATACAAACTAAATTGAACTCTAAATCAACAGAAAACGAAAAAAAATTCCACATAATTTCTCCAATTCACTACCTCCCAAGAAAGAATTCACCTCACTAATGCTGTAAAACAAATAGTTCACCCTTCATTCCCTTTCCTGCCCATTTTTCCATCAACCAAACAAGGAAAAGGAAAAGGGGAAAAGACAAAACTCACCGCAATGATTAGGAACAACATGCGCATTACTATCACGAGACCTGATAGCCTCAAAATCAGCCTCAATCTTAGCTTCCAAAGCCTCCAACTCTTCACTTGCCTTTAATTCTTCCAAATCTTCCGCCTTTACACTTTGTTTCACCAAATTCGTCTCCTCAAGCTTCGCGCCACCCGATCCCGAACTCGAACCCAAGGCTAGGTTTCCACTAGGCGCCCCTTGGCGAGCCCTGGTTAACGGACCGTAATGGTTAACGGGAGAGTGGGAGATCAAGTTTGACTTCTCCCGAGTAACCCGTTTCGACGGAGTTGATGAAGAACTAGACCCGGAAAGCGAATTAACTTTTCTCTTCAGCGCTCCACCCCGACGGCGAGTTGATGCCAGCTCCGGCTCCGCCGGGGAGTTAACCGCATCCCGGCGTTTCTCCTCCATCACGGGTCGCGGGGTTTGGTTCTATGGGGAAAAGGGTTTTCAGTCGGTTCAGTGTAAAATTTGGTTGATTTGAGCCGAAAGCATAGTAGTGTGCATTATTGTAGTTATAAATTGGGCCGCATTTTGAAATGCTCAGCTGTGGCCCATTGTTATTGTTTTGGTCAAATTATGCTATTAGACCCTGTATAAGTTGTGCAGTATTGTTAATTTGATCAATTTTAGTTCTTATACTTTTTGAATTTTAAAATTTTAGTCCTAATTAAATGGTAGCAGTTAAATCTGTTTGATTAAATATGCTATTATTCATGTATTATGCGTAGATTTATAAATTTAGTCAATATTTTCAAGTGGATCATTCTTAGTCTCTATTTTTTTTAATTTTAAAATTTTAGTCTTAATGCAAATGACAATTACTAAATCTATTAACTGATTTTTTTGTAAGTAATATATGGAAATAACAAGTTAACGTAGCATTACACATACAATAATATGTTTGACGTATCAAATTTTGAAAATAACATAAATTAACTTAATGAATTTAATAGTTACCATTTGATTAGGACTAAAAATTTCAATTTCTAATAGTACTAGACCTGGAAATGACCAAATTAAACTATAGGTGCTAAATCCACAACTTATGCAAAGTACAATGCCTAATAATAGAATTTGACCTTTTTTTTTTCATTTTGTATCTTTATCTTATCGTTAGAGAATTATTTATCGACTATCATAAACTTAATCCTAATAAATGTTTTCATTAGATTTTTTTGTTGGACCTCTTTGGGTGCCTCTCTACCAGCATTCAAGGGTCGCAATTCTCATTTTGGTCTTGGATATTGATGTTAACCATCGACTTCAACATTGATTCTTCTAATTCCATTTCCCTCAAATCTAAAGTTGGGCATTTTTCCTTCATATGTCTATAATGATTACATTGGAAGTAGATGTTAAGAAAAGTTTCATATTTCACTTGTTGAAAACTTCCATTCAAGAAAAATGGCCTCTAGAGCCACTATCAATATTATAATCAATCCTAATAACCTTATTTATAGTGTCACCAATCACATCATGAAGTTCGATATCTTCATAATGATAAGAATTATTCGTTGTCTGTAACATAACGATGGATCCCAATAGTTTCTTTTTGAATGACATCTTAGGATTATTAGACATCTCTTAATCATCATATATATAACACCCTTACACCCGACACAATAATCGAATCAAGTATAGGAATGCTATATTGATTGTCAGAATAACAGACTTTGACTTTTTGTTCAAAGTAAAATTATCACTTGTTGAATATTTTTAGTTAATTACCAAGATTGGGGATGAGCTCGATAATTTTTTAAAAGAACATCCTTGCATTTAAGATAGTATTCTAAAGTTAAATAAGGATTATTGTGAAAAACAGGGCACACGGTTGTGTCCTCGGGCTACGTGGATCTCGAGAACCGTGTGGTTCCAAAAACATTTGCTTCTAGTATTCACATGGCCATGCCATAGCCCGTGTCTGCCACACACTCGTGTAAATTTCAAGAACTGTGTCCCTGTTTGAAATTTTAAGTTTCCTTTGCCAATTTTATAACTTTTACCGCTAAGTCCCCGCATACAACTTTCAAATGCAACCAAACCAATTTAAAATTAAGCATATAAATCGTTCATATCACTCATTTATTATTATACACTCACTTATTATTATACACCACAAGCATATTGAGTTTTTGTTTAAGTTCTCATAATTGATAAAGTTTGCAAAGTTTACATTTTAGTCCTTCATACCCATTCTGATGTCCACTAAACTAACTAATAAATTGACTAAGGCAAGTGCACCTATCAATTAATAGTATAGTTATGGTGAGAACAAATATCGTCCTCTTAAAGACTACAATTACTAGTAATTATCGTCTTCCTATTGTTTAACCTAATAATTCAAAAGATTGATTAAAACTAAAATTAACTATCTAAATTAACTTACGAGTGCGTTAAAGAAATAAATCACAAAAATAATAAAATATCAATCAAGTGACAAAACAATTCCTAGGTAAGAATTCACCTAGATTTCATCTATAATTCTCAATCTAATTTATGCAACTTTTGTTCTTAGTTCTTTGATCCGTAGAAAATCCCTAATTTATGCTAATAGCTCTTTGGAGCATAAGAGCAACTAACTTTAGGTTGATTAATTAAAATTTCTTTTTAACTAAAACCTCTATTATTACATTAATTCACTCTATGGATCCCAATATTAGATTTGACTTTAATCCGATAGATTTATGTCGTCTTATTTCTAGGATTGCATGCAACTCCGTCCAACTGTACAAGATTTAATAATAAGAAGAGTTTAATCAACCTCAAACTCATGCACATCAAACATGGATTAATACTCTAGAATTATCAACCCAAGAACAATTAAGCATTCATAATTGAAAACAAAGAACTAAGGTTTTATTACATAAAACTAGAAATCAAACAATAGAATCCATCCTAGGGTTCATCTTCCCTAGGTATTTAGAAAATTAGTTCATACTTGCATGAAGAAACACCAAAAATACCATATAACCACTAAAATAAAATAAACTCATGATATATCCTTTGGAAATCAACTTGGACTCTTGAATCTTGATGGCGAATTGCTTGGAAATCCCTTTCAATGGTGTTCTTTTGGGTAATTTTGTGCTATTCTGTGATGATTGCTACCTCTCCTCTTTATTACCTTATTTATATCTTCTTAAAGTGCCAAAAAACCTTAAAAAATGGAACTTTTAGCTGTTAACGCACATGGTTCCTGAAATCCACACGCGCTATATGCCCGTATGGCCCACATGGTCGTGTGAAACTCTGTTGCCCATGTGTAGCTTCTGGACTACTCCAATGTTCTGATTTTCACTCATTTTTGCTTCTATTGCTCCCAAATGCTCTATTAAGCTTCAAAACATGAACTTAAAGGATTAAGAGCATATAATTCACAATTAACACCATGTAATCACCCAAAGATGCATAGAATTAGGCCAAAATATGTTACTTTTGACACTTATCACATTCACACACTATTTAGCCTATGTACATGCCAAATTAAACCAAAATTTAGTGTCATACTCTTCTCCATGCTTAGCGATGTGATGAGATGAGCTGATCACAACCTCAGTTCTAGACTTCCAAATCTATCTTCAACCTACGCGTTAAAAATAAACGCATTAAGTGGATGAAAGCTTAGTAAGTACATCAATAATTTAAAAAAAATATTAGTTATATAAATTACTACACATTACATTTATATATATATATATATATATATAAGTTTTGCTCATCACCATCATTAATTCAACTTTTTTCCTTTCAAACACTTACTATAACTTACTATGTTACATTTTTGTTCGTTTAGACCACATTTTGTTTGGTAACCCACTGTAAACTAAATAGAACATTTAGGATAGATGGAAACAGATGCAAAGTTGCACCAAAGTGCATCAACAGAACAGATGTGCATCGAAGTGCAATGTCAGAGCAGAGGGCACCATAGTGCAATCGAAACAGAGGACACTGAAATGCTAATAGAACAAAGGGCGTGCTAAATATCCTTAATGGCATGTCATCTATATCCTAATAGTTCACATCTCGTCTACATGGGCTTTACTTCCAACAAATTGTAGCATTTAATACATTTCAAAAGATACACTGTAATTTGTAACTTTTCACCATTTAGTCCTCGATCATATATATGCCAAACTTGTAGATTTCATCACACAATTAATATTCATAACTTTAATATTCTTCATTTAAACCCTATTTTTAGCATTTCAAATTATTATGACATATTTTCTTTCTTTTCAATTTAGTCTCTTTTTCACCAGTAGTATGAATTACTTCATTCTCACATCATAAAATAGAATATACATAATTTACATAGATTTCCATAAACAATTATTTCATAAATTCATTTAACACTAGTAATTAAAACATCTAAATAACATAATTTTTAGCTAAATTAAAACTAAACAAGGTAAAATTCTTAAAGTACTTACAACCAAGGCTTAGATTATAAGGTTTCCTTTCTTCTTACTCTTTGGTCACCTCTTTTCCTTTTTCTTCAATTTGATCCTCACACTTTTTCTCTTTTTCTTTAATGCCATATCAAAACATATAATATATTCATGTTAAAACCACAATCAAGTAACTTTTTTATGCTATTTTATTGAAATAAACATGTATGTCATGAAGATTTCATCATAACTTACCTTAGTTCACTTGAAATCACAACTTAATTCTTACTTTCTCTCTCCTTCAATACGTCTATGAAGACTCTTCTCATGAAATTAAGGTAGATAGTAAACTCCTCTATTGATTTTGCTAGGGAAACATGGAAGAAACTTGAAGAAATAAGCTTAGAAAGGTTCAAAAATGGTGGAAGGACCTAAATGTAATAAAAATAAAAGTCTAAAAGATGGAGAAAAATGGTTGCGGCATGGGAATGGGAAAGATGAATAACTTTTTATCTTTTCTCTTCAATTTTCTACACAATTCCACTAAAATATCTCTTAATTTTATAATCAATTTTTATTAATTTGCAAATTAATCTACCAATCCCATTTCAAAACAATTTCATTATTTAATCATTATGTTTCCATAATGATCTTATTTAGCTAATTACCATTTTGTCTTTTACCTTTTTTCATAATACATGAATCATACCTTATTTTAGTAAAATTTCACCCCTAGTCCTTCCTTCTTTTCAACCAATTCCATGTAATCATTTCAAACTTTTGATTTTCTCACTTTTTCCCCATCAATTTCTATTTTCCTACAATTTAGTCAATGTCCTAAGTCAAGTTTTCTCATCTAATAAGCATCTCCTAATTTCTTATCGGCTCTAACTATTTTCTAAATTGACACTCAAAATTCTTATTTTATCTATTTCGAAAATTCCCTACTATTTCCTAACCCAATATATCATTGTACCTAACTCCGAGGCATAACGCGAATGTTACAATATAATTGGTCAAGGGATCTCCCTCTTTCAATCTAACTTTTTTCATGACTGGGCGCCTTAACTATTACTTCCAAGTAAAGATGTTCATGGGTTAGACTGAATTGGGTTTTGTGCAACACCTGACTATCTCTATTTGTAACAACTCAGTTTATTTTGGTGTCAGAAAATACGCTAAGCATGGGATTAAAATGTGTTACTTTTATGGTTTATCAAATATCCCCACACTTAAGCGTTTGCTTGTCCTCAAGCAAAATCTTCAACTCACAATTAAATTAAACTTTCTCAATTCATAATTCTCATCAATAATGTTTTATCAAAATTCACGAATAATCACACATTGATAATTTAACTAAGAGAGCACTAAAGATTCAAACAATCCAAGTCACACATTTTTATAAATGAAAACATAGGTGTTTCCCCTTATCTAAATAATTACCTTTAATTCAAAACTGACAAGATTCGACATCCTCACTAAAGATTCGTTCAAATCACTCAAAGTGTTTAAGGTTCAAAAATTAAGCACTCAAAAGTCAAACATGAAAAGTTATTACCATAAGCTTGCATGAAAATCAAATCTCCACCGCTATAAAATGAGATGATACACAAATCAAAAGGTCTTTAAAGGGTTGTAATGGGGCTTGGGTTAAAGGTATGGATAAAGGCTGAAAAAGAAGGTTAGAATCGAGATCGAATTGATAAATTACCTACTAGAAAAATGAACTAATACTGAAAAAGTACATCAATCGAAATAATTAAAGCAAATCACGAGCTTCTTCTCAGAAAATAAAATTAATTACTTAAGCTTAAACTTAAAGGACTAGTGATATATATATTTCCACTTTTTTTTACGATAATAAGAAAGAATTTAACAATTGAAATAAAAGAACATAGTTAGGCAACTAACCAAATCAAATCTCGACAAAAAGGGAGTCAATAAAAACGAACAATGAATCAAAAATGAGTTTTGGGTTAATATTAATGGGTGAGTCAAGAAACGGTTTATTAGGCTCAGAGGGGTTCACTAGGGTTAACTATGAATGTAGCTTTTAATGGAATAAGTGGGTTAAAACCTAGGTGCCTTTATCATCTCAGTATATCAAATCAAAGGTGTGGTCTCAACATGTATAATCGAAGCAAGTTCTAGAATAACAAATCAATATTAACACATTCATAACCAATAATAAAGTGAGTAAGAAAAGTGTATGCTCTAAAGGCTCAAAATCTCACAAAAATTACGGTTTTTGATGTCAATCTCGTAAATTTCAAACTTCAAGATAATATTTAAATTTAGGGAAAACAACCTAACAAATTTTTATTTCTGAAAATAGACTTCTTATGCTTGATTCTCTAATGTCTTAAAGTTTAAACAATCAATGCACAATTACCTATGACTTAATCCAAAACATATTAATAAAAATCATAAGTCAATAGAAATTCATTCTAATAGTAATTTGAGAAAATTACTTAAGAACAAGACATAATTCATGGATTTTCTAATAATGATATAATTAACCTCTCCAGACTTAAGATGCACATTGTCCTCAATGTACCAAAATAGACAATAACAATATAATGAGAATATCATAAGAGAGGGAGAGAAGTGAAACTTCCTGAATTTTGGATGAAATCCGTGGAATAGTGAACGCGGTATTGTGGATATAGCAAAGTGAAGTGCATGATTTTGAGTAACTATTAAGAAAATAAACACAACTGTGGAAAAAGATTAAGGGATTACTCGATTAGGAATAATCATAAAAACTAAAATAGAGTTCAAAATATAAAAGACAAGTCTTTGAAAAGATGATAAGAAACATAAAAGGAAAATAGATTAAAAATAAAAAAGAAAAATAAAAATAAAAATAAAGATAAAAAGAAAAATAAAATAGATGGACTCAAAGGTCCTCATCGTCAGACTCGTCGTGAGTCGTCGGTGCTGAAGATGAAATATGGAGATGGTGGCAGATCTGCTGCAATGTGGCCTCGAGACTGTCGAACCACTGAAAGCACTGCTGCTCGAAGCGAGTGAGGCACTCGGATATGTCTGTCAAAGTAATAGCAGAAGAAGGAGGTCAGTGACTCGGAGGTGGAGGATGAGGTTTGTCTTCGTGAGAGAGGGGAACATCATTAGGGAAGTCCTCGAGCTCATCTTGAGCATCAGAATGAAACAATCTGTATTGAGGAGGATCAAATCCACGACACCGCTCGATCATCCTCATGTGTAGCATGCTCGAGATGCCCTAAGGGAATATCTGGCCAACAAGTGTGAGTGTGGAGGACTGCTCCGGTGTGTTGAAGAGACTGAAGTGTCGAGCGAGGCGAGTCACATAAGGGCCTAGGCAGATGGGCCCTTCCTGTAGTGGTCAGTATGATGGCGGAAGGATAAAGCGATGAAGTACGCCAGATCAAATATATGGTCATGTGCCATACTCCATAGATAATAGGCGTCATGAGTGCTGACGACTCCAGTGCTCTCTTTCCGTCCTGTCAAAGTGTGAGCTAAAATGACGTGAATATACCATAGGGTTGGAGAGAGAGAAGTCGCCTTTGAGCGACTAGCGTCATAGGGTGTCAGGCCGCCCGTGAGATCAGTCCAACAACGTTAAGGTGAGTGATGAATATGTCGATGAAGCTGAAGGAAGTCCTCGACGCTCATGAACTTCTCTATGTAGAGTCTCAAAGCAACACCGAATTCTGGGACGCTCATATGACGCACCAAACCACCAAGATGAAAAGTGATGATGCCTGGCTCGTCATGGACTGACATGACGCACTCATCAGCAAGGTGGACCTGCTCCAATGCGGCCCAGTTAATGCATCGACCCAAACCTAGTGGTTGTACACGAAGGAGCTGAAATCAGTCCTCCGATGGGTCTGCGAAAAATCAGAGGTAAGGATGGCAAACTTCGGTAGAGGCGCTTGAGGAGCTCGCGCCAAGACCCTTCCGCTTTTTCGAAGTGGGGACGATGACCTTATCTTGCCACGAGTATTGGTCATGGTGTACCTGAAAAAGTAAATGATTTTATCAAGAAAGAATTAATTTAAGCATCACCACAAGCTAATGATGTATGATCCAAATAATCCTAAATAACAGTGAATTCTGAAAATAAAAACTAGAAATTACAACTATCATGAACCAAAGGGTGAAAACACTAGGAAAACAAAAGTAAAGAACAAGGTCATAACTAAAAGTCAGATTCAAGAAACAAAAATAAGTATTATTAGTACTAAATCTACGAGTAATAAGGAACAAGAAAAGAACTAATATCTAATGGCAATAAACAAAGATAACTAACCTAAATAAATAGTGCTAAGAAAATAATAATAGCCAATGAATAAATAAAATAACATAACTAATAATGATAAATAAAGAAATAGAAAAGAATAATAATAATAAAATAAAACAAATAAAAAAGACATAAGAAGTTAAAATTAGTTATAATAAATAAATAATGAAAAAAATAAAATAAGAAAGGGCAAAAAGGGAATAGGGTAGACCGTCGACGGTGGGGTTGGTAGGCGGTTGCACGGCGGTCGGCGAGGGGTGGTTCAGGTTTGAGTAAGAAGGAAAGGAAAAGGGAAAGAGGAACGGGGAAAAAGGGAAAGAAAAGAGAGGGGAAGGGGGTTGTCGGGTTTTGGGAAGATGGGGAGGGATCGAGGGTGTAGGCGACACACGGATGGCTGTCGACGGAGGGCGAGGAGGTCGAGGGGGATGATGGCTAGGGGGTCGGGGCTGCTGTGTGATGGTGGTTTGGGCAATGAGAAAAAGAAGAAAAGGGAGGGGGTGTGGCTGCGCAAGGAAAAAGAAAATGGGAAGAAGAGAGTGGGGGTGGATGGTGCGGCAGAGTTGGAGTGGAGAGGCGGCAGCTAGGGTTCGGGGGGATTTTGGAAGAAGAAAGAAGAAGAAAGAAAAGGGTTGGGGTTTTAATAGGTGACACGATCGTGAAACGGCTTGTGTTGAGCCACACGGTCGTGTCACACGCCCGTGTGATCTAGCCTCAGCCCGTGTTCGTCGCGATATTTTTGAGTCCATCCTTTACACAGCCTTGGACACGCCCGTGTGTCCAGGACGTGTGGTACGACAGTGTGCAATGCCCTTCACTTCTCCCACGCCCGTGTGGAATTTCACACGCCCGTATGACCTCACACATGGCCGTGTGTATTGCCCGTGGAGCCCCCTCACTTGTTTTAAATTTTAAAATTTGAAAAATAAGGCTCCAGTTTTCACACAGCCTAGGACACGCCCGTGTGTCCAGGCCGTGTGGTCTACACGGCCGTGTCGCACGACCGTGTGGACTATATTTAGGCTGTGTCTCTATCGATTTTTGGGGAATTTTAGCTCCAAGATCCACACGGCCAAGGACACGCCTGTGTGTTCAGGCCGTGTGGGTGACACAACCATGTCGCCAGGCCGTGTAACCCTCTGTCGATTTATTTAAAATTTAAAAACTAAGTCCCAGGATCTGCACGGCCAAGGACACGTTCGTGTGTCCAGGCTGTGTAGGTTTTAAAACACCATTTTTTTATTTAATTAATTTTGAAAATATCATAAAATATAATTAGTAAATTAAGCATGTTAATGCTCGGGTTGCCTCCCGAGAAGCGCTTATTTAGAGTCTAAGCTCGACTTACCTTGTTTTCGCTCGGTTTTAGTGGTTCATGGAGTCGAGACTCCTCTTTCTCGCTATCAGTTCTATTATCAACATACGGTTTGAGTCGAGTAGTATTCACTTTAAAAGTACCGAAAGTAAAATGAGTTACTTCGACTGTTCCGTATGGGAAGACATTGAGTATCGTAAAAGGAGTCTCTCTAGTTGCATTAAGCTCTAAAGTGGTTATTCGAGGGTCGGTTTCATCTAACAGTACCTGGTCCCCAACTTTGAAGTGGTTCGTTTCATCCTTAAGCTCGTCACGGAGTCGCTTCAGTTTTGCTTCGTGTAGTCTCGATTTCTCCTTGACATGTGTCCTCCATTCGTCTAGTTCATCGATCTAAATCCTTAGCTCCTCATAAGTCGTTCTGTATTTGTCATATAAGATAGAATGTGGCTCAATCACTTTCTTTCTAGGGATTTCCTGCAAAGAAGTTTGAGCCACAAGGTTACTCACATTAACAGAACTCGTAATATCATCTCAATCACTAGATATCCTAATAGAATCACGAGCTTGGAGTTTAATCGTGTCATCATGATAAACCATAATTTACACATATTTTAACCCCATGCTTGGCTTAGTTTTGGACGAATTCCTATTGAATTTGATGAATTCGATGCTCCTAATCTCTTAATTTCATGTTTTATACTCAGGAGAGCTTAGGGAATCGAAAAGAACGAGAAACGGGCCAAAAAGGGACAAAATGGGCCTACACAGCCTGGACCACCGCACACGGGCAAAACCACACGGCTGTGTGTGGCAAGTCGGATCGAACACGGCCTAGGCTATTAACCACGGGCGTGTCACACAGGCGTGTCCCTGCCAAAATAAGGATGAATTCTATTCGGAATAGGATACTTGTGGGCCAAGAAAGGCATCTCGAAGCCTATGTAAACACCCTAGGAGGCAACCTAAACGGGGAGTTCGACAGGACGTCGAATAGACGCCGAGTAGAAGGAAAAAATACTCCAAGACAGCCGTCGGGGACAGCTGAGGAGAAGGATCTCCATCAAGACTGAGGATCTCTCATCAAGTTCCTTAGGAGTTTTTTGGGTTTTCTTATGTTTTGTTGTGTTTCCTCTTTTATGATTTTTCCCTCTTTTAGTATGAACTAAATCCCTCAAATACCTGAGGGGATGAAACCTAAGATGAATCTTATTATTATTTGATTTATGAGATAAATACTTGTGGTTATTCTTAATTGTAAGTTCTTATTCTTGTTTAATAATTCAGGTTATTGATTCAAATCGAATGTGCTTATTCAGTGGAGTATAAGTCCCTGTTTAAGAGTAGATCAACACAATTAACATAGATCAAGTTAATGCGACAATAGGGGTTTTAATTAGAAAGAGATTTCAATTAATCAACCTAGAGTCAGTTGTTAGTAGCCTCGAGAGAGGTATTAATATAAATCAGGGATTTCTACAGATTAAGCCAAGTGAATAAATCGCATGAATTAAAAGTAATAAGTGAAGTCTAGGTGGATTCTTCCTTAGGTATTGCCGATCTCATATAAGTTGTCCAAAAGTATTTTCCCCAATTCACTCTCTGTCACTTTCATAGTTAGTTAATTTTAGATTAAAACCAAATTCCCTTAATTATTAGGCTAGATAATAAAAAGATAGTTAATACTAGTACTCTTGGTCCTTGAGGATACGATATTCTGGACTCACCACAGCTATACTACTGTTCGATAGGTGCACTTGCCTTTGTCGAAATAATAGTTAGTTTCGAGCTCCATCAAGTTTTTGGCGCCGTTGCCGAGGACTAAGATATTAGGAAAACTAAATTTTTATTACTTTAGTCATTCTTATTTTACTAATTTTTCTTTCTTTGCTTCTGGCAGGAACCTTCAGTTTATGACTGATAAACCGTAAAAGTAACATATTTTAGTCCCACATTTAGCATACTTTTGGATGATTTATCCCTTAATTTGTGTAAAAAGGTGCTCTTAATCCTTTCTTTTCATGTCTTATACTCAGGAAAGCACCGGAGGATGGAAAGAACAAGAAACGGGCCTAAAACGGATCAAATTGGGCCAAAGTGGAAATCGACACGGCCTGGACTTAAGCCCACACGACCGTGCCTCCCTAATAAACTAGAACATGGCTTGATCCTGATTCACACGGCCGTGCCTCATTAAAGAAATTCGAACACGGCTTAAAGACGATTCACAGGGCGTGTGCCATGACCGTGTCCCTGTCACTAGAAAGAAGAGTTTCATTCCGAAAAGGATACTTAGGGGCAAAGAAACCTATTTCAAAATCTTATATAAACCCCCTAAGTGTAACCTGAAAGAGGGAGGTTAGCTAGGTCAAGGAGCCGAGCCAGAAAGGTCAGATTTGTGGGAAACACTCGAAGATAGCCAGTTGATCCATCTCAAGAAGCAGGAATTATACTCAAGACGGCGGATCTCTCCTTCAATTCCTTCAGGGGGTTTAGGGATTTCTTATGTTTTGTTTTATCTTTTCTTTTGAGATGTTTTCTTTTATTATGATGAATAAAAACCTTCAGATACCTGAAGGGGATGATACCTAAGTCGGATCTTGTTATTGTTTTCTGAACTATATGATAAATACTTGATTTGTTCTTAATTATGTGTTCTTAATTCTTGTGTTGATATTTTCGAGATATTGATTCAAGTTGAATGTGCTTAGGTGGTGGAGCAAAAGTCCCTGCCTAAGAGTAGATATAGTATAATTAAGCGGAGTTGATCACACGCCTAGAGATAGGATGACGAGATTTTGCCGGGTTAGGGTGAAACCTAATATGAGAGTCCATAGATCGAGTTAATGCGATTCTAGGGGTTTTAATTAGAAAGAGATTTCAATTAATCAACCTAGGGTTAGATGTTATTCGCCTCGAGAGAGGGTTTAATATAACTTAGGGAATCTTACGGATCAAGTCAAGTGAATAAATTGTCTAGTTTAGTGTTAGATAAAAGTGAAGTCTAGGTGGATTCTTCCTAAGGGTATCATCTTAATCAACTGAGTTTTCCCAATAGTATTTCCCCAATTCATTCTTTTTGTCTTTGCATCTTTAGCTTAGTAGTTAGTTAAATTTAGATTAAATAACAACTTCAATTATTTTAGGCTAGATAACAAAAAAAAAGTTAGTATTAGTACTTTTAGCTCCTTTGGGTTCGACATTCCGGTCTTGCCTTAACTATACTACTGTTCGATAGGTGCGCTTGCCTCAAAATCATTTTCAGAGTTAGTTTCTAGGTTCGATCATTCTCATTATAAATTTAAAACTCTAAATTCGACGATCAATGACTAGAAGGAACCTGTCAGGACCGTTGATTTTTTACAGCGATATAGAAGGTACTGTTCGCAGAAACAGAAGAGAAATAAGGCGAAGCCTACAATACATAGAAGAAGAGCAAGAGGACGATACTAATACTACCGAAGAGATGGCTGATAACAATTCGCTACCTCTTGTGGTTACCGTAAACCCGGTTAATCAAAATCCTGCTCCTCGTACTATGTATGATTACGCTAAACCTAATTTAATAGGAACCGAGTCAAGTATTGTTAGACCTGCTGTTGCTGCAAATGATTTTGAACTGAAACCTAACACAATTCAGATGATACAACAAATTGTTCAGTTTGATGGTTTGCAGGATGAGGATCCAAACAATCACTTGGCGAACTTTCTAGAATTTTGTGATACTTTCAAAATAAATGGTGTTTCTGATGATGCCATTTGCCATCGGTTGTTTCCCTTTTCATTGAGGAACAAAGCTAAATAGTGGTTGAACTCGTTACCACGAGGATCAATCACTACATGGGAGTAAATAACCGAAAAATTTTTGTTAAAATATTTTCCACCGGCTAAAACGGCTAAGTTAAGGAATGATATCTCTTCTTTTGTGCAGATGGATCTAGAGACACTCTACGATGCATGGGAGAGATACAAGGATCTACTAAGAAGGTGCCCTCACCATGGGTTACCTTTTTGGCTACAGGTTCAAACCTTTTTACAACGGTGTGAACCCCTCAACTAGGTAGTTGATTGATTCAGCCACCGGCGGAACCCTGAATAACAAGACCCCTAAAGCGGCTTATAAATTTATAGAGGAGATGTCCCTGAATAACTATCAGTGGCAAGTTACAAGGATAAGGCCAACAAAAGCTGCCAGTGTTTTCAACCTCGACGCAGTGACCATGCTATCAAACGAGGTATAACTGTTAAATAAAAAGATTGATGGTTTGCACGGTTCTTCGCAGGTACATCCAGTGATGCAGTGCGATGCAAATGGAGGAGGAATGAACGATACAGAATATCCGTTCGACAACCCTGGCATAGACAGTGAACAGATGAACTATATGGTTAATAATTCTAGACCTCAGAATAATCATTATAGTAACACTTATAATCCAGGTTGGAGGAACCACCGCAATATCTCATGAGGTGGCCAAGGAAATCAGAGACAACAACCCTTCCCAGGGTTTTAACAGTAACCCTACCCACAAGAAAAGAAGCCGAACCTTGAGGAAATGCTAACAAGATTCATCGCGGTGTCAAAAACTCATTTCCAAAACACCGAAATAGTACTTAAAAATCAACAAGCATCGATTCAAGGGATCGAGAACCAATTAGGACAACTTGCTAAGCTGATCTCAGAACGACCGCAAGATAGCTTGCCAAGCAACACTGAAACTAACCCAAAGGAGCAACTTCAAGCCATAACAACTCATGATAGTAAAGGGTTAGATGAACCAAAACCAAGGCAAGAGAATGTGGTAGAGTAAAGTAAGGTTGAGGTAAGCCATGATAAACCAAAACCGGTAATTACAGAGTACCAACCTCGTGTACCATACCCCAATGCGATGAAGAAAGACCACACAGATGAATAATTCGGTAAATTTCTTAAACTTCTAAAGAAATTACATATTAACTTACCGTTTCTTGAAGCTCTTTCGCAGATGCCAGACTCCAGGAAATTTTTAAAGAGCTTTTGACAAACAAACGGAGGTTAGATGATACGTCGCATGTGGAGCTAAATGCAGTCTGCTCAGCAATGTTGCAGAATAAACTACCACGAAAGTTAAAAGATCCAGGGAGTTTTACAATTCCATGCTTAATTGGTAGTTTATCTATTGATAATGCTTTAGCTGATTTAGGGGCAAACATCAATGTTATGCCTTATAAAATGTTTAAACAGCTAGGTCTAGGGAAACCCAAACAAACTAGGATGAGCATTTAGTTAGCTGATAAAACTATTAGAATTCCTAGGGGTATAATCGAAGATGTACTAGTAGACTTTGTGGTTTTAGACATGGATGAGGACAACAATGTTCCTTTAACTTTAGGAAGACCCTTTTTAGCAACTGCTAGAACTAAAACTGACGTTGGTACAGGTGAGCTCATACTTCGTGTAGGTGACAAGATGATCACTCTTCAAGCTCTTGACTCGGCTAAGACATCAAGTAATAAAGGTGAGAACATAAATTCTATTAATGACCATTTAGTTCAAACTCCTTTATAGGAAACACCACAAAACTACACAGCGGAGCCACATCCTAGACCTCGTGCCATCAAAGAAATAACTCACGAGGAACGACGGCTTCAGATCGATGAACTAGACGAGTGGAAGACACATTTCAAGGAGAAACTAGGAACACACGAAGTAGAAACAAAGCGACTCCATGAGCCAAACCAATTTAAGATCGGAGATCAGGTATTGTTGGATAAAACAGACCCTCAGATCGTCATTTCAGACCTTGATACAAACGAAGAAATCCCTTTTGAGGTACTGAATATCTTCCCATATAGAACTGTCAAGGTAACTAATCCCAAGTTCTGCACTTTTAAGGTAAACACTACTCGACTCGAACTATATAGTGATCATAGAATTGATAGCAGGGGTGAGGAGTTTCAACTCCTCAAACCACCATGAATACATGAATGAGAGGTAAGTCTAGCTTAAAACTTTAAACGAGCGCTTCTCAGGAGGCAACTCGAACACTAACCCCATTAATTTTTATTTTTATTTTTTTACTTTTAGCACCTAACTACAAACTAACCAAATTAATGAAACATAGGTTTCCCTACCACACGGCCTTACACACGGGCGTGGCCGTGGCCGTGTGGACACCACAGATTTACACACTGGCGTGGTAGAGATCGTACGAACCAATAATGAAAATCCCCAAAACATGGGCTGAGATAAAATGCCACAGCCGTGCGATATGGCCGTGGTCGACACTAAGAAAGTCACATGAGTGTCACATGAGTATACGACACGTTCGTGCCTCTAGACCATGGCCGACACTGAGTAATCCACATGGGCGTAGAAACCTCTACACAGGCGTGGGAGAAACGAATGAAACACAACACGACCGTGCGATACGGTCGTGTGACTGATAAACCATAATATATACATATTTTAATCCCACATTTAGCATACTTTTGGATGATTTAAGCCTTGAATTGTGGAATTTGGTGCTCCTAATCCTTTAATTTCATGTTTTATGCTTAGGAGAGCACCGGAGGATGAAAAGAACGAGAAACGGGCCTAAAACGGAGTAAATGGGCCAACTTATGAAATCGGCACGGCCTAGGCCCAAGCCACACGGCCGTGCCTCCTTAACAGACCCGACCACGGCCTAGCCACGATTCACACGGGCGTGTGCCATGGGCGTGTCCCGGCCTTAACAAAAAGGAATTTTACTCAGATTAGGGTACTTAGAGGCAAAGAAAGTCATTCCAAAAGCCTATATAAACACCCTAGAGGCCAACCTTCAGGGGGTGTCCAGTTAGGTTGAAGAGCCGAGCCAGAGAGGCCAGAATTGTGGAATTTACTCGAAGGAAGCCAGTTGATTCATCCCAAGAAGCCGGAGTTATACTCAAGACAGAGGATCTTCCCTTGAATTCCTTCAGGGGGTTTTAGGGTTTTTCTTATGTTGTGTTTTATATTTTTTTCTGAGTTGTATTCTTTTATGATTATGAACTAAACCCCTTAAATACCTGAAGGGGATGAAACCTAAGACGGATCTTGTTATTGTTTTCTGAACTATATGATAAATACTTGATTTGTTCTTAATTATGTGTTCTTAATTCTTGTTTTGATATTTCAGGATATTGATTCAAGTATTGATGTGCTTAGGCAGAGAAGGAATAGACCCTATCTAAGAGTAGATCTAGCATAATTAAGCGGAGTTGATCGCAACCCTAGAGATAGGATGACGAAAATCTGCCTGATTAGGGTCAAACCTAATATGGGAGTCCATAGATCGAGTTAATGTAATTCTAGGGGTTTTAATTAGAAAGAGATTTCAATTAGTCAACCTAGGGTTAGACGTTAGTAGCCTCGAGAGAGGTATTAATATAACTTAGGGCATCCTACGGATCAAGTCAAGTGAATAAATCGTCTGGTTCAGAGTTAAATAACAAGTGAAGTCTATGTGGATTCTTCCTCGAGGATTGTCTTAATCAATTGGTTTTTCCCACAAGTATTTTCCCAATTCCTTCTCTTTGTCTTAGCATCCTTAGCTTAGTAGTTAGTTAATTTTAGATTAAATAATAATTCCCTTAATTCTTAGGCTAAATAATAAAAAGAAAGTTAGTATTAGTACTTTTGGTTCCTTTGGGTTCGACAATCCAGTCTTGCCACTAAACTATACTACTGTTTGGTAGGTGCGCTTGCCTCAATCGTTGTCATAGTTAGTTTCTAGGCTCGATCATTCTTTTTATAAATTTTTAAGACTCTGACACACGATCAAGTTTTTGGCGCCGTTGCCGGGGAACTAAAATATTAAGAACGCTCAATTTTTATTACTTTAGCCATTTTTAGTTTTTTGCAATTTACTTTTATTTTTATTTTACTTTTAACTTTATTAATTTTCCTTCTCTTATTTGTTCTTAGCAGGTACCTCTAGTTTATGACTAGAAGGAACCCGACAGGACCCCTAATTTACGATAGTGATATTGAAGGTACTGTCGCAGAAATCGTAGAGAAATAAGGCGAAGCCTAAATTACATAGAAGAAGAACAAGAAGTCGAAACCAATACCACCGAAGAGATGGCTGAGAATAATCCACCACCTCCAGAGGTGGCCGAAAATCATGCTCCTCGAACTATGTATGATTATGCTAAACCTAAATTAACAGGAACTGTGTCAAGTATTGTTAGGCCTGCTATTGCTACAAATAATTTTGAACTGAAACCTAACACTATTCAGATGATACAGCAATTTGTTCAGTTTGATGGTTTGCAAGATGAAGATCCAAACAATCACTTGGTGAATTTTCTAGAATTTTGTGATACTTTCAAAATAAATGGCGTTTTTGATGATGCCATTCGTCTTCGGTTATTTCCCTTTTCTTTTAGGAATAAAGCTAAACAGTGGTTGAATTATCTTCCATGAGGGTCGATCACTACATGGGAACAAATGACCAAAAAGTTTTTGTTAAAATATTTTCCGCCGGCTAAAACGACCAAGTTAAGGAATGATATCTCTTCTTTTGTGCAGATGGATTTAGAGACACTTTATGATGCATGGGAGAGATACAAAGATTTATTGAGAAGGTGTCCACACCATGGATTACCCTTGTGGCTACAGGTCCAAACCTTTTACAACGATTGTCGAAACCATTTTTAAAGTTTTTATAAAAACGGGGGTCGACTTTAAAAAATGAAAACGGGAGTCGCCACCAATCCCTTCTACTTAGGTGTGATTGGATCACCTTATAAAACGTTTTATTTCAAAACATTGATTTTGGTCCACGAAATATAAGAAAACGGGTTCGGGAGTCGGTTACGTACGAGGAAGGGTTAGCACCCTCGTAACGCCTAAAATTTGGTACCTAATTGATAATCTCATGTCCTAATGTCAAAAATTTGAAATATTTAAAAAAAATACGATCTTTTTATTTGAAAGAAAACCAAGACTTACCTATCTCAAAGAAATAAAATGCTATACCCAATAAGTTAGGATGTAACAACTCATGACTTCGAATCTAGGCTCGCCTTTACTTGTAGAAAATTCTTACCTCGAGACACAAAACATCATATCCAATAAGTTAGGGTACAACGTTTTGAATTCCCAAGAATAAGTTTTAATTTGAAATTTATAGGTTTAAGAAAAGGATATTTGATACCTTAAGTTCCACGAGAAAAATTAAAGCTCAGTAAGTTAGGGTATAATTTCTCTTGAAGTCCCTCAAATATCATATATCGCTGTTTTTTTATTTGAATAAAATGCGTCAATTCAAAAAGTGTTTTTGTAAGACAATGGTTAGAGTAAGATATTATAACATACATACTTAATAGCAATTCACCAAAACTACAAATTATATTAACAATAAAAGATTAAAGAATAATATAACATGAATAAGCAAATAGAGAACTATGTTAAGCAATAATAAACGATTAAAAGAACATAAATAGATAAACATGGGATATAAAAATAAGTAGCGGTAATTAAAATCTTCACGAAATGTAAAAATTCGAGAAATAAATATTAAATTCCATAAACAAAATCAAATAAAAAAGGAATAATATATTTAAACATTGAATGAATATTAAGACAAAAAAAATATGACGATTTTGAAAATGATTTAATATATATATATATAAATATTTTAAATGAATATAAAAAAAGAAAAAAATTAAAGTATATGAAAAAAATAAGAATACTTATAACAAATACATAATTTAATAATTTAATACATATAAATGATTATATATAATAAAACGATTAATAAATAGCATATAATAATTTCAAATAATGATATATAAAGATTACATATATAATATAATCAATATAAATAAAATATGTTATACTATATAAATAAATTTTATACAAAACAAAATTTTAAAAAAATAATATATGATATAAAATAATACTAGATAATATATAAAATTTTGAAAATGTATAATATAATAACTAATATATAAATTATAAAATAATATGTAATATATATAGATAATTAAACTAAATAAAATAATAAATAGTAATAATTTAATAGTTATAAAAATAATATGTATTTAAGAAAAACCATACACAAAAACTTTATACTATTAATGAATTAATATATAGATAGTAAAAAAATAATATAGAATTTTTAAATATGATAAAACAATTTAATATAATGTTAAAATAATTTAAAAATAAAATAAAATAAAAAAGTTTTAAAAATAAACAAAGAAACATGGATTAAATAGAAATAAAAATAAATGTAAAAGGACTAAATTAAAACGCGCGTCACACTGTAGGGACCCATTAGGCAATTATGCCATATCTCCTAAACAGTGCCGTTCTGTTATCAGCCCTTAAATAGCCCGAGGGACTAAATTGAAAGGAAATACAGATCTCAAGGCTAATTTAAAGATAAAAAGAAATTCAATTAGGATGAAATTATAACTAATAAAATTGCAGAAGGACTAAAATGACAAATTGCCCTTTTTAGCAAAACACGCGGATCCTTTCCGGGTTTTCGGGTCGACGCGCGGATCTAAGGCCTTTAAACGACGTCGTTTTGGCCTTTAAAGGTAACCCCCAAAACGACGCCGTTCCAGCGGCCTATATAAGTCATTTTTTAAACAAAAAAATCATTTGCCCCCAGTTTAAAAAAAAAGACTCTGAAGATTCTCTCAAAAGTCCTCCCCTCCTCTGCTGGAGTCTAGTCATCGGACTCATGAGCCATCGCCCCACGCGCCACACGCGCCGCCGCAGTCGGCGGTCGGAGACTCAAATCTCTCTGTTTCGAAGGTAGCTTTCTCACCCTTTTTATTTTAGTACTATTTTGTATATAAAATATGTATGAATGAGAAAAAAAATATAAAAATGACGCGAATAAAAATAGGAAATCACCTCTGTAAAAAAAATTGTGTATTGTATTCTCTGTATTTTTGTGAATATTTTCGCGTATTCTTTCTGTATGCCCCCTGTGTTACAGCTTATTTTGGGGTTTTTATAACCCGAAATAAAAAAAAGGAAATATACATTCTGTCCATATTTGTTGCTACTTTCTTTCCTTTTGCTGCGGTGTTCTTTCCTTGTTTCGCAGGTGAGTGACGAGGATCTCGGCGGTGGGGCGTAGTTCGCGTGAACTGGGGCGCGACCGAAGGCTGGATGAGGCTGCTTGGCACTTGCGGCGCCTAGGGTTTTCCAGAAACTTAGGTCTCTGATTTCGTTTAAGCATTGGGCCCTTTTGGGCCGCGTGTGTTTGGGTCTGAGTATTGGGTTGAAGTGTTTTGGGTTGTAATGGGTTCAGTTCTAGTAATTTTCGGGTTTGGGGTAGAGTAGTGGGTCTGTTTTAGTATTTGGGCTGTAATGGGACTAGGTTTAGCTAGTTTTGGGCTAGTTGGGCCACAGATAGTTTATTGGTTTTGTGTTTGAGGATTGGTTTTGTAAAATGGACTGTAAAAGAATAAATTTGGACATTTATTAATATTTTATTTTATTTCTGTTTGTTTCATGGGCCCGAGCAAAATGAGCTTATTACAACGGTGTGAACCCCTCAATAAGACAATTGATTGATTCAGCTGCCGGCGGAACATTGAACAACAAAACACCTAAGGCTGCCTACGAATTCATTGAAGAGATGTCACTGAATAACTATCAGTGGCAAGTTACAAGGACAAAGCCAACAAAAGCAACCAGTGTTTTCAACCTCGACACAGTAACCATGCTATCAAACCAGGTAGAACTTTTAAATAAAAAGATTGATGGTTTATGTGATTCTTTGCAAGTACATCCAGTTATGCAGTGTGATACGAATGGAGGAGGGATGAGCAATACAGAATATCCACATTACAACCCGAGCGCTGAGAACGAGCAAGTTCACTATATGGGTAACAATTTTAAATCTCAAAATAACCCTTATAGTAATACTTATAATCCAGGTTGGAGGAACCACCCCAATTTCTCATGGGGTGGTCAAGGAAATCAGAGACAACAACCCCCTCCAAACTTCCAAGAACAGCCCTACCCACAGGAAAAGAAGCCGAACCTTGAAGAGATGCTGGCAAAATTCATAGCGGTGTCAGAAACACGTTTCCAAAACACCGAAACAACACTTAAAAATCAATAAGCATCGATTCAAGGGATCGAGAACCAATTAGGGCAACTCGCTAAGCTGATCTCTGAACGACCACAAGGCAGCTTGCCAAGCAACACTGAAACTAACCCCAAGGAGAACCTTCAAGCCATAACCGCTCACGATAGTGAAGGGTTAGATGAGCCCAAATTAAGCCAAGAGAATTTGGTAGGGAAAGGTAAGGTCGAGATAAGTCACGAGAAGCCAAAATCGGTAATTAAAGAGTACCAACCTCGTATACCCTATCCTGATGCGATGAAGAAGGACAACACAGACGAACAATTCGATAAATTTCTTAAACTTTTAAAGAAATTACATATTAACTTACCATTTCTTGAAGCTCTTTCGCAGATGCCAGATTCAAGGAAATTTTTAAAAGAGCTCTTAACAAACAATCAGAAGTTAGATGAGGAATCGCATATGGAACTAAACGCAGTGTGCTCAGCAATGCTACAAAAGAAACTACCACAAAAATTAAAATATCCAGGGAGTTTTACAATTCCCTGCTTAATTGGTAGTTTATCTGTTGATAATGCTTTAGCTGATTTAGGGGCAAGCATAGACGTTATGCCTTATAAAATGTTTAAACAATTAGGTCTAGGGAAACCCAAACAAACTAGGATGAGCATTCAATTAGCTGATAAAACTATTAGAATTCCTAGGAGTATAATTGAAGATGTACTTGTGAAAATTGATAAATTCGTATTTCCAGTAGACTTTGTCGTTTTAGACATTGATGAGGACAATAGTTTCCCCTTGATTTTAGGAAGACCCTTTTTAGCAACTGCCAGGACTAAAATTGATGTCAGCGCAGGTGAACTCATACTTTGTGTAGGTGACGAATCAATCAGTCTTCAGGCTCTTGACTCGGCTAGGACATCAAATAATCAAGATGAGAACATAAATTATATTAATGACCATTCAATTACACCTTCCTTTTAGGAAGCTCCACAGAACCACACAACTGAGCCAGATCCTATACCTCATGAAAACAAAGAAATAATTCATGAGGAACGACGACTTCAGATCGATGAGCTAGACGAGTGGAAGACACAATTCAAGGAGAAACTAGGAATACACGAAGCAGAACCAACGACATTCCGTGGGACAAACAAATTTAAGATCGGAGATCAGGTATTGTTAGACAAGACAGACCCTCGAATCTCCCCTTCAGACCTTAGTACAAACGAAGAAATCCCTTTTAAGGTACTCAATGTCTTCCCATACGGAACAGTCGAGGTAAGTAATCCTATATTCGGCACTTTTAAAGTAAACGCTACCTGACTTGAGCTATATATTGATAATAGAACTGCTAGCATGAGAAAGGATTTTCAACTCCTCAAACCACCATGATTATGCGAATGAGAGGTAAGTCTAGCTTAAGACTTTAAACGAGCGCTTCTCGAGAGGCAACCCGAGCACAAACACCATTAATTTTTACATTTTTATCTTTACTTTTATTTTTCCTTTTCAGTACCTAATTATAAACTAACCAAAGTGAAGATTTCCATACCACACGACTTTGCACGAGGCCGTGGCCGTGGCCGTGTGGATCCTACGGATTCCCATACTGACATGGCAGAGATAGTACAAAACAGAACAAAAAATATCTTCAAGCCACGGGCCCCTACTAAACACCACAGTCGTGCGACACGGCCGTGGTCGACACTATTTTATCAACACGGGCGTGGCGACCTGCACATAGGCGTGGGAGAAACGAACGAAGCATAACACGACCGTGCAACACGGCCGTGTGACTCGACACACCCACAGTACACGGGCGTGGGGATGTACCAGATTAGAAATCTCTATTTAAAACACCCCTCTCCCCTTCTCCCCTTCTCCCCTTCTCACCTTCTCACCTACTCCCAATTCTTTTCTCTTCTACACTCCTTACATTCCCCTTCTTTTTCATTCTCATTTTTCTTCATTCCCCCTAACTCTAGATCTAACCATATCCATGTCGAATAAACGGAAGGATCCTGGCACAGTCTCCCTTTGTGTGACCGATCTACATAAGATCATGCCTGCCACTTCATTAACTCGACAGGAAAAGGACCTTTGAGTCCATTTAACTTTTCTTTTTATTTTCCCTTATCCTTTATTTTCCTTTTATTTAGTTTTCTTTTACTTAGTTTAATCTATTTTATTTCGTTTTCTTTGATTTAGGTTCTAAAGGCTGCTTGGGAATCACACACCACGGCCTTAGAAATCACAACCACCTCGCTAACCATCTAACAATAAGGACTATTTGGTCCATTAATTTTTTCTTTTAATTTTATTTCACTTTATATTTTCTTTCTTTTTATCTTTCTTTTCTTTAAATATATATTTAGTATATTTTGAATTATTATTATTATTTCCTGGCTAATTCTTCACGAGCTTCCCAATTTCTTCATCTTGCGCAGAGATTGTCGGCGGCCACCACACCACGACACTCCCAACTCAAGGAAGCCATCCAAATTCAGGAATTTTCACCTCTCCCTATCTCTTAAATTTCATATATATCTTTGTACAATGAGGGCAATGTACATCTTAAGTGTGGGGGGTGAATATTTATTTCGAGAAAGTGCCTAACTTTCTGCATTATTCTCAAATCCCTGAATTATGCCTTGTTATTAAGTAATTTTCTCATATTATGATTAGAATGAATTTCTTTTGAATCATGATTTTTATTGATATGTTTTGGATTAAGTCATTGATAATTGTGCAGTGATGATTTAAACTTTAAGAGACTAGAGAATCAAGCATGATGAGTCTATTTTCAAAAAAAATAAAATTTTGATTAGGTTGTCTAACTGAATCTAATTATTACCTTGAAATTTGAAATTTACAAGGTTGATATCAAAAACCCATAATTTTTGTGAGATTTTGAGCCTTCTAGATCATACATTCTTTCGTGCTCACTTTTGGATTATGAGTGTGTCAACATTGATTTGTTATTCTAGAACTTGTTTCGATTATACATGTCAAGACCACATTATTGATCTGATATACTGAAATGATAAAGGCACTTTGGATTTAACCCATTCACTCCACTAAAAAGCTTACCCTCACAATTAACCCTTAGTGAACCCCTTTTAATCCTAACAACTCTTATTATTGACTCACCCACTAATATCACCCTAAAACCCACCTTGTATTTGTTATTACCATTCCTTGACTCCCTTTTTATCGAGATTTGATTTGAACAGTTGCCTAACTATGTTCTATTCTTCAGTTGTTTAAAGTTCTTTCTTATTATTGTAATGATTTGTTCTTAAAAAAAACTCAAAGTATATTCATTATTAGTTTTATAATTAAGTGAGCTTATACGTTTAAATTCCACATCTTGAAGAAAAAACTCGTATTACAAGTTTCTAAATTGATGTAATTATTTAGGATTAGTTCATTTTTCTAGTTAGGTAAATTGTCAATTCAATCTCGATTCTAACCTTCTAATTCAGCCTTTATCCACACCTTTAACCCAAGCCCCATTACAACCCTTTTTAAAGACCTTTTGATCTGTGTATCATTTCATTTTATAGTGGTGGAGATTTGATTTTCAGGCAAGCCTATGGGATTAAATTTTCATGTTCGACTTTTGAGTGCTTAATTTTGAACCTTAAACACTTTGAGTGATTTGAGTGAATCTTTAGTGAGGATGTCAACTCTTGTCGATTTTGAATTAAAGGTGATTATTTAGGTAAGGGAAAATGCCTATATTTTTCGTGCTACAAAAACTATGACTTTGATTGTTTGAATCTTTAAGATCCTTTTACTTAAATTATCAATGTATGAATTATTTTTGAATTATGATGGAACATTATCGATGAATATTATGAATCAAGGAAGTTCATTTTAATTGCGAGTTGAGAATTTTGCTTGAGGACAAGCAAATGCTTAAGTGTGGGGGTATTTGATAAACCGTAATATATACATATTTTAATCCCACATTTAGCATACTTTTGGATGATTTAAGCCTTGAATTGTGGAATTTGGTGCTCCTAATCCTTTAATTTCATGTTTTATACTTAGGAGAGCACCGGAGGATGAAAAGAACGAGAAACAGGCCTAAAACAGAGTAAATGGGCCAACTTATGAAATCGGCACTGCTTGGGCCCAAGCTACACTGCCGTGCCTCCTTAACAGACCCGACCACGGTCTGGCCACGATTCACACGGGCGTGTGCCATGGGCGCGTCCTTACCGTGACAAAAAGGAATTTTACTCGGATTAGGGTACTTAGAGGCAAAGAAAGCCATTCCAAAAGCCTATATAAACACCCTAGAGGCCAACTTTCAGGGGGCGTCCAGTTAGGCTGAAGAGCCGAGCCAGAGAGGCCAGAATTGTGGAATTTACTCGAAGGAAGCCAGTTGATTCATCCCAAGAAGCCGGAGTTATACTCAAGACAGAGGGTCTTCCCTTCAATTCCTTCAGGGGGTTTTAGGGTTTTTCTTATGTTTTGTTTTATATTTTTTTCTAAGACATATTATTTTATGATTATGAACTAAACCCCTTAAATACTTGAGGGGGATGAAACCTAAGACGGATCTTGTTATTATTTTCTGAACTATATGATAAATACTTGATTTGTTCTTAATTATGTGTTCTTAATTCTTGTTTTGATATTTTAGGATATTGATTCAAGTATTGATGTGCTTAGGCAGAGGAGGAATAGACCCTGTCTAAGAGTAGATCTAGCATAATTAAGCGGAGTTGATCGCAACCCTAGAGATAGGATGACAAAAATCTACTGGATTAGGGTCAAACCTAATATGGGAGTCCATAGATCGAGTTAATGTAATTCTAGGGGTTTTAATTAGAAAGAGATTTAAATTAATTAACCTAGGGTTAGACGTTAGTAGCCTCGAGAGAGGTATTAATATAACTTAGGGAATCCTACGAATCAAGTCAAGTGAATAAATCGTCTGGTTCAGAGTTAAATAACAAGTGAAGTCTAGGTGGATTCTTTTTCGGGTATTGTCTTAATCAATTGGTTTTTCCCACAAGTATTTTTCCTATTCCTTCTTTTTGTCTTAGCATCCTTAGCTTAGTAGTTCATTAATTTTAGATTAAATAACAATTCCCTTAATTCTTAGGCTAAATAATAAAAAGAAAGTTAGTATTAGTATTTTTGGTTCCTTTGGGTTCGACAATCCAGTCTTGCCACTAAATTATACTATTGTTCGATAGATGCACTTGCCTCAATCGTTGTCATAGTTAGTTTCTAGGCTCGACCATTCTTTTTATAAATTTTTAAGACTCTGACACACGATCAGTGACCTAACACGCCTATGGCACACGGGCGTGGGAAGCCACCAGATCCTTGTTTCCTATTTAAAACCCCCTTTCTCACCTTCTCCCCAATTTCTTTTTCTCCCAAACCCAAGCCGCCACACACTTTCTCTATTATCTCTCCCCCTTCATTTTCCTTTCCCCTTTTCCCTCATTCTTTCTTTATACCACCATTCCCATGTCAAAGAAGCGAAAGGACCCTCGCACAGTTTCCCCGTGTAAGACCGATTTACATGAGTTTATGCCGGCCGCTTCATTTATCCGATAAGCCAAGGACATTTGAGTCATTTAATTTTTCTTTTTCTTTTCTCTTCTCCTTTATTTTCCTTCCCTTTATCTTTCTTGTCTTTAATTTTTATTATTATATTTTGATTTCTTTGATTTAGGTTCAAAAGGCTGCTTGGGAATCACTACACCACGATCATAGACACCACCGCCATCTTTCTCTATGCCCGGGCTACCGTTTCTTCTCCTTGACTCCATCCAAAATTCAGGAAGTTCACTTCTCTCCCTATCTTATGATTTTATATTATAGATATCTATCTTTATACATTGAGGACAATGTACATCTTAAGTGTGGGGAGGTTATTGATTTCATTACCAGAAAATCCCTGAATTACATCTTGTTCTTAAAGTAGCTTTCTCATATTTACTATTAGAATGAAACTTCCATTGATTTATGATTGATATATTTCGGATTAAGTTATAGTTAATTGTGCATTGATGGTTTAAACTTTAAGACATTAAAGAATCAAGCATGATAAGTCAATTTTCACAATTAAAATTTTATTAGGTTGTTTCCCTAAACTTAAATATTACTTTGAAGTTTGAAATTTACAAGGTTGACATCAAAAAACCGTAATTTTTGTGAGATTTTTGAGCCTTTTAGAGCATATATTTTTCATGCTCACTTTATTGATTATGAGTGTGTCAACATTGATCTGTTATTCTAGAACTTGCTTCGATTATACATGTCGAGACTACATTTTTGATTTGATATACTAAGATGATAAAGGCACCTAAGATCTAACCCACTTACTCCATAAAAAGCCTACATTCATAATTAACCCCTAGTAAACCCTTTTGCTCCTAATAGACCGTTTTTCTTGACTCACCCATTAATATTAACTCAAAACCAAAATTTTTACTTCTCCTAATCTTTTGACGTCCCTTTTTGTCGAGATTTGATTTAAGCAGTTACCTAACTATGTTCTCTATTTCCGTTGTCAAATTCTATCTTATTATTATTTGTTCTTATTCTTAAAAAAAAGTTGAAAGTATATTCATCATTAGTTCTATGTTCTTGAGCTTAAACAATTAAATTCACATCTTTAGAAGAAGCTTGTGTTATTAATGTAATTTTTCATTATTAGTTCATTGTTTCTAGTTAGGTAATTTGTCTATTCAATCTCGATTCTAACCTTCTAATTCAGCCTATATCCACACCTTTAACCCAAACCCCATTACAACCCTTTAAAGACCTTTTGATTTCTGTATCATATTATTTTCTAGTGGTGGAGATTTGATTTTTATGCAAGCTTATGGGATTAACTTTTCATGTTCGACTTTTGCGTGCTTAATTTGAACCTTAAACATCTTGAGTGATTTGAGTGAATCTTTAGTGAGGATGTCAATTCTTGTCGGCTTTAAATTAGAGGTAATGATTTAAGTGTGGGGGAACACCTATGTTTTCGTGCTATAAAAATTTATGACTTAGATTGTTTGAATCTTTATGACTCTTTTAGTTCAAATTATAAATGTATGAATTATCTATGAATTATGATGAAACATTATTGATAAGGATTATGAATCAAGGAAGTTAATTTTAATTGTGAGTTGAGAATTTTACTTGAGGACAAGTAAAAGCTTAAGTGTGGGGGTATTTGATAAACCATAATTTACACATATTTTAACCCCATGCTTGGCTTAATTTTGGACGAATTCCTATTGAATTTGATGAATTCGATGATCCTAATCTCTTAATTTCATGTTTTATACTCAAGAGAGCTTAGGGAATAGAAAAGAACGAGAAACGGGCCAAAAAGGGACAAAATGGGCCTATACGGCCAGGACTACCGCACACGAGCAAAACCACACGGCCTGGGCTATCGACCATGGGTGTGTCCCTGCCGAAACTAGGATAAATTTCACTTGGAATAGGATACTTGTGGGCCAAGTAAGGCATCTCAAAGCCTATATAAACACCTTAGGAGGCAACCTAAAAGGGACGTCGAATAGACGCCGAGTAGAAGGAGAAAATACTCCAAGACAGCTGTCAGGGATAGCTGAGGAGAAGGATCTCCATCAAGACTGAGGATCTCCCATCAAGTTCCTTAGGAGTTTTTTGGGTTTTCTTATGTTTTGTTGTTTTTCCTCTTTTATAATGTTTCCCTCTTTTAGTATGAACTAAATCCCTCAAATACCCGAGGGAATGAAATCTAAGATGAATCTTATTATTATTTGATTTATGAGATAAATACTTGTGCTTATTCTTAATTGTGAGTTCTTATTCTTGTTTAATAATTCAGGTTATTGATTCAAGTCGAATATGCTTATTCAGTAGAGCAAAAGTCCCTGTTTAAGAGTAGATCAACACAATTAAGCGGAGTTGATTGCAACCCTAGAGATAGGGCGACGAAAATCTGCCGGATTAGGGTCAAACCTAATAAGGGAATCCATAGATCGAGTTAATGCGACAATAGGGGTTTTAATTCGAAAGAGATTTCAATTAATCAACCTAGAGTCAATTGTTAGTAGCCTCGAGAGAGATATTAATATAAATCAGGGATTTCTACGAATTAAGCCAAGTGAATAAATAGCATGAATTAAAAGTAATAAGTGAAGTCTAGGTGGATTCTTTCTTAGGTATTGCCGATCTCATATAAGTTGTCCAAAAGTATTTTCCCCAATTCGCTCTCCGTCACTTTCATAGTTAGTTAATTTTAGATTAAAACCAAATTCCCTTAATTATTAGGCTAGATAATAAAAAGATAGTTAATATTAGTACTCTTGGTCCTTGAGGATACGATATTCTGGACTTACCACAGCTATACTACTGTTCGATAGGTGCGTTTGCCTTTGTCAAAATAATAGTTAGTTTCGAGCTCCATCACATCACCTACACGAAGTATCAATTCACCTGTGCCAACATCAATGATAGTTCTAGCAGTTGCTAAAAAGGGGCGTCCTAAAATTAAAGGGACATTACTATCCTCATCCATGTCTAGGACAACAAAGTCAACTGGGAATATGAATTTATCAATCTTTACGAGTACATCTTCAACAATACCTCTTGGAAATCTAATGGTTTTATCTGCTAATTGAATGCTCATCCTATTTGTTTGGGTTTTCCAAGACCTAGTTGTTTAAACATTTTATAGGGCATGAGATTAATACTTGCCCCTAAATCAGCCAAAACATGGTTAACATTTAAACTTCCAATTAAACAAGGAATAGTAAAACTCCTTGGATCTTTCAATTTGTTGGGTAGTTTATTCTGTAAAATGGCTGAGCAGACTGCATTTAGCTCCACGTGCGATGCATCATCTAACTTCCGCTTGTTTGCTAAAAGCTCCTTTAAAAATTTAGTTGAGTTGGGCATCTGCGAAAGAGCTTCAATAAATGGTAAGTTAATATGTAACTTTCTCAAGAGTTTAAGAAATTTACCAAATTTCTCATTGGTATGGTCTTTCTTCATCATGTTGGGGTATGTCATGCGAGGTTTGTATTATTTACTTACTGGTTTCTGTGCACTGTGGCTCACCTCAACCTTACCTTTACTTACCACAACTTCTTGCCTCAGTTCAGATTAAAATTGTACTAACTCTTCTTCATCTCGAACAGTGATCGCATGAAGTTGCTCCATTGGGTTAGTTTCAGTATTACTTGGCAAGCTACCTTGTGGTCGTTCTGAGATCAGTTTAGCAAGCTGACCTATTTGGTTCTTGAGCCCTTGAATCGACGCTTGCTGATTTTTTAGCGCTATTTCGGTGTTTTGGAAACGAGTTTCTAACACAGAGATGAATTTTGTTAGCATCTCCTCAAGGTTCGACTTCTTCTCCTGCTAGTAGGGTTGTTGTTGAAAGCCTAGAAGGGGTTGTGGTCTTTGACTTCCTTGACCACCCCATGAGAAATTGGGATGGTTCCTCCAACTTGCATTGTAAGTGTTACTATAGGGATTATTCTGAGGTCTAGAATTATTACCCATATAGTGAACTTGTTCATTCTCTGTGCTCGGGTTGTAAGATGGATATTTTGTGGTGTTCATTCCTTCTCCATTTATGTCGCATTGCATTACAGGATGTACCTGTGTAGAAACACATAAACCATCAATCTTTTTATTTAAGAGCTCTATTTGGTTTGATAACATGGTGACCGCGTCGAGGTTGAAAACATCAGCAGCTTTTGTCGGCTTTGTTCTCATGACTTGCCACTAATAATTATTCAGTGACATCTCCTCAATGAACTCATAAGCCTCCTTAGGTGTTTTATTATTTAGGGTACCGCCGGCGGCTGCATCAATCAGTTGCCTAGTTGAGTGATTCAAACTGTTGTAAAAAGTTTGAACCTGTAGCCATAGAGGTAACCCATGGTGAGGGCACCTTCTCAATAAGTCCTTTTACCTCTCCCATGCATCGTAAAGAGTTTCTAAATCCATCTGCACAAAAGAAGAGATATCACTCCTCAACTTTGCCGTTTTAGCCGACGAAAAATATTTTAATAAAAAATTTTTGGTCATTTGTTCCCAAGTAGTGATGAAGCCTCGTGGTAACGAGTTCAACCATTGTTTAGCTTTATTTCTCAAGGAAAAAGGAAACAACCGAAGACGAATGGCATCATCAGAAACGCCATTAATTTTGAAAGTGTCGCAAAATTCTAGGAAGTTGGCTAAATGAGTATTTGGATCCTTATCCTGTAAACAATTGAACTGAACACAATGTTGGATCATCTGAAAAGTGTTCGGCTTCAGCTTGAAGTTATTTGCAGCAACAACAGGCCTCGCAATACTTGATTCAGCCCCAGTCAAATTAGGCTTAGCATAATCATACATAGCACGAGGAGCAGGATTTTGATTCACAGGATTTGCGGCAACCATAGGAGGTAACGGATTATTATCAACCATCTTTTCAGTAATATTGGTATCATCCTTTTGCTCTTCCTCTATATACTGTAGACTTCGCCTTATTTCTCTACGGTTTCTGCGAGCGGTACTTTCAATCTCACTGTCAAAAAGTAATGGTCCTGACGAGTTCCTTCTAGTCATAAACTAAAAATACCTGCTAGAAGCAAATAAAAGAAAAGTTAGTAAATTAAAATAAAAACACAAATAAATAAAAATAAAAAATGGCTAAAGTAATAAAAATTAAGTGTTCCTAATATCTTAGTCCCCGACAACGACGCCAAAAACTTGATGGTCTCAAAACTAATAATTTGACGAAGGCAAGCGCACCTATCGAATAGTAGTATAGTTATGGTGAGTCCGGAATATGGTATCCACGAGGACTAAAAGTACTAGTAATTACTCTCTTTTTATTATTTAACCTAATAATTAAAGGGGTGTTTTAATCTAAAATTTAACTAACTAATTCACTATGAACTCGACAGAGAGTGGAGAAAGTAATCGAATAAACCAATGAATAAAGACAATACCCAAAGAAGAATCCACCTAGACTTCACTTATTATTCTCACTCTGAATTAAACGATTTATTCACTTGCCTTGATCCGTAGAAATCCCTAAATTATGTTAATATCTCTTTCAAGACTAAAAACAACTGACTCTAGGTTGATTAATTGAAATCTCTTTCTAATTAAAACCCCTATCGTCGCATTAACTCGATCTATGGATTCCCTTATTAGATTTGACTCTAATCCGATAGATTTATGTCGTCCTATTTCTAGGGTTGCAATCAACTCTTAAACAGGGACTTTTGCTCCACTGAATAAGCACATTAAACTTGAATTAATATCCTGAAAATATTAAAGCAAGGGTTAAGAACACATAATTAAGAACAAGAACAAGTGTTTATCATGTAATTCAGATAATTAAATAATGAGATTCATCATAGGTTTTATCCTTCCTAGGCATTTAGGGAGTTTAGTTCATAATGTAAAAGGAAAACATCTTAGAATAAAGAAAACAACAAGACATAAAGAACCCAAAAACTTCTTAGGAAATTTAATGGAGGTCTTCAATCTTGAATGAGATCCTGTTTCTGAATTGATTCCGACGGCTTCTTTCGAGTAATTTCTTCATTCTACTCTGTGTGTCCCTTTAGGTCTTCTTCTGGTGTGTATTTATAGACTTTAGAATGCTCAAAAACCTTAAAAATTGGCTTTTTCCGAGTGAAAATGAAATAGGGTGCGACAGAGACACGAGCGTGTGATCAGCCCGTGTGAGAATGCCCATGCCGTGTGCAAATTTGACATGGCTCGCGATCGACACGGGCATGTGCTCAGCCCGTGTGGTATTGGCTTGGCCGTGTGGATCCTTAAGATGGCCCGTTTTGTCTGATTTTGGTCCATTTTTCGCTCCTTTCGCTTCCCTATGCTCTCCTAAGTATAGAAACATGAATTTAAAGGATTTAGGAGCATCGAATTCACAAAATTATATAATAAAACATCCAAAAATACGCTAAGCATGGGATTAAAATGTGTTACTTTTATGTTTTATCAGTGGTGTGTCGTTGAAAGCACCAAAAATAACCTATCCCTATGAAATAACGAAAAATAATAGTAGAAGGGAAGTAGGGTCAAATCCTCAAGGACTGGATTTGCGCAAGTTCTTATTCCTCAAGATCCCGAGCACAATCATGCCCAAGAAAAAACGGCATACCTAAAAAAAACAGATTTAAAAATATGGAGGGGCTAAAATTGTATAAATTGAAATCAAAATTGTAAAGAGAAACAAAATTGAGAAAAAAGGTTCTTTGATTGAGAGATTCCAGAGGTTCTTTGATTGAGAGATTCCAGCCTCCGGTTGTCTTGATCCTCCTTGGGTTCAATCTTAAGCTTTAGGGTGATCCTTCTCATGACAGAATAAGTCAGTTATAGTGGAAAAGGATGCCTACGACCACCAGCTCCACTTAGATTTTAGCTTTACGATTTAGAGGAAGCTAACTCTACCCAACTGTCACTTTTGTGGGACCGTCTTACACTAGATCATCACTTTTCAATGGCGAATGCCACGCCATCTTGTCTCTTGGGTTCGACAACCATTGACGCAGTAAGTTAACGAACCAGCTGTGCAACCTTCCCAAAACATGCAAAGCAGTCGCCTTTATACAAGATGAAAAGATCACTTTTGGAAGGACATGGTCGAAAGCATCAGTCCCGTAATGTGGAGAAACGATGAATACTCGTTGATAAGGCTAAGTGCGGATTCTAAGCCTCATGAACCTTTTTTGAGGAATCTTGACAACCTTTGGCTAGATGAGTTTAATGGGTTATGCTTTTTGGGAAAAAATAAGTTTAATCAAATGGAATTTTATTGAATAATAAAATGAACAAAAGCCAAGAGCTTTAGGGAGACGGAGTTTTTTTAGAAAAGATGAGTGCCAATTTATGTCACTCCATCCCTTATTTATAGTACATAGAAAACCTAGTTTGTTCCTATTTAAACTCTAAAAGATAAATAAATATAAAAGCTAAAATTAAATCTAAAGAATAATCCTAACAATAATCCTAATAAAATTCAAATTTAAATAGAGTCTTATGTTTATAAATCTCTTCTTTGAATTTTTGCCCGCAAGTCTTTCACATTTTGTATTTTTGGCACCACTTCTTTTGTATTTCGCATGCTAGCCCATTTTATCTTTAAATTCATATTTTTCCCCTAAATTTCCTTTTGCCTTCAATTTAGTCCCTATAGTGTAAAAAACCATAAAAAGCACAAATTAGTATAATCATACTAAAAATATATATGCAATTAACGCATAAAAGTATGTCATTTTAGAGTATTATCAATAAGTTTCATCCTCCCTAGGTATCTAGCGAATTTAGTTCATAATCCTGAATAGAAACATCTAAAAGTTAGGATAACCACAAGACATAAAGAAACTTAATAAAACTTCGAAAGAAAATAAATGGGGATCTTCGATCTTGAGGCATATCAGCTTCTGAGTTGATTCTAATGGCGTTCCTCGAGTATTTTCTTCAATCTTCTTTGATTGCTCATTCGGTCTTCTTCTAATTGGTTTTATAGACTTTAGAATGCTCAGAAAGCATAAAAATTGGGTTTTTCTGCGTATTTGGGAAACAGGGTGTGAAATCGACACAGGCTGGCACATAGGCGTATGGCTAGCCCGTGTGGAAATGCCCAGGCTATTTGGATCCTGAAAATAGCTCTATTTGTCCAATTTTGGCATATTTTTTGCTCCTTTCGCTCCTAAATGCTCTCCTAAGTATAGATACATGAATTTAAAGGATTAGGAACATCAAATTCACTAATTTTCATAATTAGTCATCCAAAAACGCATTAAGAATGAGATTAAAAAATGTTACTTTTATAGCTTATTAAATGGGTAAATGGATAGGGAAATGGAATTCCATTAAGATTCCACCATACGGTGTTGTTGGGTGCAAATCATGATGTGCGAAACTCACGGCCTTGCGGAGGGGACACTGCGATGTTCGAGCATCAAGTTTAAATAAGGAATGGATTGATATTGATTGGTCTTTCGGGGTGACACCGTGACAACTAGAGCAACACCGTGACGACGATCAACAGGCTTTATGGGGCGACATCGCAACAACGGTAAGGTCCTTCGCTGTGACACCTCAAAGAGGTTTAAAGTGTAAGACCATACACTACACCAAAACAGACTTTTAGCGGCGTTTTTTTGGGCCTTTAGCGGCGTTTTTAAGCGCCACTAATAGTACTTGCGGCGCTTTCGAAAGCGCCGCAAAAAAAGCTGCTACGGAAACCGCCGCAAAAATTAGTGGCGTTTTTTGTGAAAAACGCCGCTACAGGTAGGGGCTTTTAGCGGCGCTTTTCAGAAAAACGCCGCTAAATGGAGGGTCTTTTAGCGGCGCTTATCAGAAAAACGCCGCTAAAGGTAAGGGCTTTTAGCGGCGCTTTTCAGAAAAACGCCGCTAAAGGTAAGGGCTTTTAGCGGCGCTTTTCAGAAAAACGCCGCTAAAGGTAGGGGCTTTTAGCGGCGATTTTCAGAAAAACGCCGCTAAAGGTAGGGGCTTTTAGCGGCGCTTTTCAGAAAAACGCCGCGGCTTTTATTGGAGCTTTTCAGAAAAACGCCGCTAAAGGTAGGGGCTTTTAGCGGCGCTTTTCAAAAAAACGCCGCTAAAGGTAGGGGCTTTTAGCGGCGCTTTTCAGAAAAACGCCGCTAAAGGTAGGGGCTTTTAGCGGCGCTTTTCAGAAAAACGCCGCTAAAGGTAGGGGCTTTTAGCGGCGCTTTTCAGAAAAACGCCGCTAAAAGTCATGAAAATTAAAAAAAAATTAAAATATCAAGAATGAAATTAAAATATTTTAAATATTAAAATATTATAAAAATATTTAAGGAAAAAATAATAAAAATTAAACATTTTTCAGCCCATAACATTTAAACAAAAAAAAAAGAAATCGATAGCAAACAATATTCAACAAGAATTTTAAAAAAAGAAGCAAGGATGGATTTCTTCAACTCTTCATATCACTTTAGCAAATCACTTGAACCTGCATCTGAACCCTTTTCATCCTCGTACTCCTCACCAAGGATGGATTTCTTCAACTCTTCATATCACTTTTCATTCTCCAAGTATTGAGGATCCTTAATTACATATAGCAAATTACATATAGCAAATTATGCAACTTAGAACACAGTAGTTTCATCTAGAAAAGTATGCAGAACTGACAAGAATCTAAAATTTCTGATATGGCCCTTCTAAAATTTACATAAGCTGAATGATGCATAAAAAAAGTATATTAATAGCAGCAGCAATAATAATTAGAAGTACTAGTTAATGAATGTCAAATTCAGTACCCATTTCATACGCAAGAAGGGAAGATTATCATAAATTCACAACAGAGAGATTCTTATGATATCAAGAACATTGAGGTACAACTACACCAAGCTTACTTAAAATCTTAACAAGTAGACTAGTAGGCTAAAATGCAAAACAAATGTCTGCCATTTGCCTCTACTCTAACAAGTTCTAATAACCTACATCAAGAAATCTATAATTTAATGACTCCAATGCTGTGAAAGGGAAAGAAAGATTATATTAAATTGATAACAGAAAGTTCTCATAGTATTTGCTTCAGGCAACCATTTCATGTAGATGACTCCTATACTTAGAAAGTCTTAACCCACATACCAGTGCAAAAAAATAAAAATAAAAAATGTTTACAAACCAAATCAGTAAGCTTGAATAAATTACAACTGTGAAACAAATTGCACTTACATTGAAAGAACTGGAATTGCTGGTATTGGCCGTGCATGCACAAAAGAAGAGAAAAAGGAATACGTATCAGCCTCTTCAATGGAAGTCAGCCCATAAATAGTGAACTCCTAATAATTTTTTATTTAAAACTTACACAAAGGAATTGAAGGCAATCATATAACCTATAGTTATATAACCAAAAAAATACTGTAATGAACAAAATCACAATGTTTCTCTTGACTACATAGTTATATAACCAAAATCCAATAAAAGAGGCGTTATAAGATATCAAGTAATGAAAATGAAGAAAAGGGTAAACAACCTATAGTAAAATATCAAGTAATAAGATCAAATAATTTTTCATTCGAGTATGAGTAGAAAATTCACCTAAAAAAGCCATTACATTACCTTTGAAACATAATGGTAAATGATATTCACTATTATTAAAATTAAATAATAGTCAATTATTGAATATTAAATAATAATAACTAAACTAACTCAAATAATAATGAAAATCATATCTTTATTTATAATGGAAACAAAATCTATTAAATAATGCTAAAATATGCTTTTTTACATAAGTTTTTAGATGTTATTTTGAATAAAGTGTCTTCCCAATGCATATATTTATAATGCTAAATAACACTAATTAAGTTATAATTAATCTAGAATAATAAGTATAATTTAATATAGATCCAAAGTCTAATTAAATGATAATAACTATTACATTGATAATTAAAACATTATTAATAAAATAATTATAATTACAGTTATAATTATTATATAAATAATTTGTTAGGAATGTAATTTTATTGATTTAAAAATATGAGAAATATAGATAATACAAAATACTAATTCTTAATTAATCAATTTTTTTCTCTTAATTTCTCAAATATACATGAGTCATACTATTGTTAAGTCAAGATTTGTGTTGAATCAAATCGATTTTGGTCATATGCAATTAGTATTTGTTAAGTATATACTTATGACCAATTTAGCTAAAGTACCAAAATGCTCTGCTGAGCATCCTATTGCTTCTTTCTTTTATTAAAAACTGTGATCTTTGAAAGGATCAAAAGTACAAATATAAACATAAAATAAAAAATAAACAATAGTGCTGGGGGTTTTGACAGAGAACTTACATCCTTCAGTCCAACATATCCAGATTCTATCCGGGAGTTCTTTTCAAATGCCTGAAATATATTAAGATATTCTACTCATACATTTTGACCAGTAACAAAACCCAATCCATCTGAGTCACAACAAAATGGATTACAGAAACAAAGCCCTAAATTAAAGCATTATAATACACAACCAGATGCACAATAAAAGAAGATTATACATAGGAATGACATGTACTCTGTCCTAATTCAATCAACTGGACCTAACTTAATTCAATTGGGGTCGGCAGCTGAAAGGCATTTACAAACTTAGCCTTGCAACATACTTCATCTAAGTCATAAACAACTACTAGAATACCATGTAGTGCCAGTGAACTTCACTGGTCAAATTGAAATAAAAAAGAAGAAAGAAATAAAATGAGTTAATTTTTACTTTCAAACAGTAAACAAGTTAAAGGATTAAAATCTGGGATGATGTTGTTAGAAAGTATTCCACACCTTGTAAGATGACACTCTTGTTATTTGAGCATTATTATTGTGAGACCTGAACTCTGCATCCCTAACATCCCTAAGGAGAGGAAAAACACACAATAAGTCTTAGTAGAGTAAATGATAAATAATTATTATAAAAAAAAAACATAATGATATGAATCCTAGCCATACGAGTACCTTTTTGCAATATATGTTAAGATCCTAATTGAAAGTTTTAAATTGTCCGGTAAATTTGGTTTGATATCAGCAGAAAGCTGAACAAAATATTCAGCAATATGGGGCTAAATGTACAATTAAGTAAACAACCTAAAAGGTGCAATGACTAAAAATTAAACCAAAATCATAATTAGAAACAATGGCTTTTGGTCCAATGCACATAACCAATATACAATATATTAAAAAAAAAAAGAAAAGGAAAGGAAATTCGTCTATCATTGCAGTTTCTTAACCAGAATCTTCCCTCTATTATCTTACCACAAACATCTATATGACAAAATGATATATACTAGTATTTAATAATGTCCCCATACTCTGTCCAAATATGCATTTTTTCAAACAAATTTAATGCCAAATTTTAGATAAAGTAGGGCTCACTATGGTGAAACAAGATGTTAATGGCAAAGACTCGAGCAAATCAGTAAGTTCCAGAAGAAGTTAAATTATAGACACTTCAAACAAACAATCTATAGAAGTGCATTTTTCAAGTCCAGCATCATTACTATGTATCTACAGATAAAAACATTCAGAAATTAAAATAATGATTCAAGCAATGCAAACCTTTTGGGTGAACATATCAAGAGTACTTTGTCCATTTGTCAACATTGCTGCGGCCACAAAAACAGCCTTTGCAATTTTAAAAGGAAACAGTTCCATTGCATACGATACACATGCACCACCAAAGTCATGCCCAACCAAGATCACCTGCATAGTTTTAAAAGACTTTGACCAATGAGACTGTTATCGATCTCTTACTATGTCAAACTTTCCAGTAACAGCGAGAATGAATTGTAATGAATGTGTAACAAAGCTTGGTTAGCAGAAATATGCAAGCACCAATACAATGCTTTAGCAACCAATATAAAATAAAATTTAATATACCCCAAAAAGGCTTATAATAGCGGCTTTTAGGAACTTCCTGGATTTAACGTTTGGTATTGAGCAGGAAAATTTTGAATTCATTAACAAGCTTGATATTCAATTTGCATAAGAAAAAATTTCTTCTGACCAAGAAGCAAGCTGAAAAAGGAGCATAAGCGTGGAAATTAAAACGAGGAAAGAAAGAAATAGAAAAGAACCTTCTCGCCTTCGGGAAGTTTTTCAAGAAAGTCAGTTAATGGCTTCACATATTGTGAGAGACTGGTAATGCCATTTGTGTCGAAAGAATGAATGCCAGAACCCGTTAGATCAGCTGCAGTAGCTTTGAAACCACCTTCTTCTAGGAGTGCAATTGTTTTATACCAACACCAAGCACCAAAGCCTCCCCCATGGACAAGGACAAAATGATTTGTTTCCAAGTTATCAAGCTTTATGTCCTGTCAAACACAAAAAAGAAAAATGAGAAAGATCACAAGCGACATTTAAAAGGATTAATGTACACTTAACAAGCAAGGTTACTATAATAGAATTTACAAATTGACTTGAAATGGTGATAACCAAAAACAAACAATGAAACAAAATCTGTAAAAATGCGGCCTTCTCGAGTATAGCTAGGCCATAAAAATAATTATAATAAAAGAAACAGGTGTTGTGCTAGACGATAGACTACAGTGCAAAATAACACTACAAAATAGATAAATTTGTCTAGAAATTTTATGAACATATATCTTATCCAGCTGAATCAGGATTTAATGAAGCTTTCCCTTAAATGAACAGTTCTGGGACAAAGTACTATCATAAGCACACACGTTTTAGCAATTTTACAAACAAGAAAAAAAATAGCTTTTCTTCTTAGCTCACACTTGCAGCACTAGAAACTGAGTAAAAGAGCAGTGATAATAATTGTCATTAAGACTCCATTCTTATCATTTATAGTTAAAAGAAAACAAAAAACAAATCAGCATTGTTCATCTAAGAAGACCAGAAACATCCGCACACAACGCCATGAGCAACGCCGCGCAGGATTACGCCCTTTCGCGAGCAAGACGCGGATGCTAAAGAAGCTAGAGGGCTGGGCAAATCAGAAATTATCATTACAATATACAAAATTCGAACTGAATTTTCAGTAAATATATGGAGAAATAGTTACGAACCTTGGTAGTTAGGGGGAAGATTACTTCTGAAAATATGTAAATTTTAGAACAGATGGACGAAGATCGGTGGGGGGAAACCGATCTAGTAAAATTTTAACAACCAATCAACATGATGCTAAAATTTGAAAGAAGAGGGCAGCAAGGAAACAAAGCCTATCATGTAAGTGAAAACCAGCATTGCTGCCATGGAACTCAAAACAAATATTGGAATACTTAAACAAACATGCAAGCAAGAATGTGTTTTAAGAATAACTAACCTGTAGGCCCACTTTCATGAGACATAAGTGTATAATCACCAAAATACTTAAACTAATACGACGGCCAGCATCATGAAAGCATGAAGACCACATACCTATATTAAAACACAAGACTATAGTAGCATTAACCCAACCAAGGGATACAACAAAAGAAAAATAACATACCGGGTTTTGCAATAACCTTTTCTTGTGGCTTCAACATTATCTGGTAAATGAAAGAACCATTACCAAGATTAAAAAAAAAAAAAAGAGTTTTACAATGTAGGTACGAGATCATAGGCTAAAATTAAAAGAAAATTTCTTGATAAAACCTTGGAAGTACCTGAACTACTTGAGCTTCACCCCCCAATATTTGAAATGGGGTCACAGCATCTTGCGGACTCTACATGATTTTGTATCAACAAGAGATTATTGCGGATATAAGTATACATGCTCAGACATCCAAACTACACAACATTAACATTCTAGTTTCATTCGGAAACTGTTTCCCCAATTCGGCAAACAAGCTAGCAAACACTTTCGTTACTGCAGTCTATACAAATTCGTATATAACTTGGTTATAAACGAATCAATTTCAAGATAAATTGAATTAAAGTCAGCTCTAATTAAAGAAACCCCAAAATTTACAAAGCTTCAACAATGCGAGTAAATCCTAACAGATAAACTGCAAAAGTAAAGCCTAAATTCTATTAAAATTTCACGACAGCTTGTGAATCTTTTTACCTTATTTTTCTCATGAAACAAGCAAAAAATCAGTAAAAGGCTGAGAGCAAAAAGAAACATTACTTGAGAACGTTACCTGACACACGTAGGGTTGAAAAATGAGTGGAAAAAAAAGGGGCAACCATGGACGAGATCTCGAATTTGAAATTAAATTCTTCGATTTCGAGATTTAATCCAAATTCTCTACACTTTAATCACTCATGAGGGGAAAGTAAATTAAAAAAAAAAAAAAGAAGAAATTTTGTTAAAAAATCGAGGCGAACACGAAGCAGGAGATGGTCAGATTCGATTAGAGATTCTGATTTTTTTGGGGAAATTAGGGATTGGGAAAATAGGAGAAGACTTAGGCATTTCGTGAAAAAAACTGATTAAAACCAAACACAAAAAATTCTTTGCGGCGTTTCTTTATAAAGCGCCACTATTGCTTACTTATAGCGGCGTTTTTTTTATAAAGCGCCACTAAAGCTTTAACTTTAAATTAGCTTTTTCAGATTTTAATTATAATATTTTCTTACAATACTTTACTTTTTTATAAATTTTTTAATTTTTATTATTTATAAAGTTTACCTACTGATAATTTAATATATAAAAAATTTAAAACATACTGATAATTTTAAATATTAAAATTAAAATTATCTCTTTTACCATTATATAATAAATTATTTAATATAATTTAAAAAATAATAAGTCATATACCCAAAAAAACTTTAAAAGTATTTTAAATAATAGTACTTTAATTTTTTTTCATTTTTAACATATATTTTTTTAATGTTAGTAGTTCTAAATTTTTTCTACGTGTCATTAATTTTTTAAAATTTTAAAAAAATTAAATTACAATTAAATTTTATTTTAATTAATATAAAGAAATTACCTAATTAATAGATCAAATAGTTTAAATTCAAAACCTAAGTCAGTCCCAAAACCCAAAAAACCCTAAATTCATAAAATCTGTATCCATAAACTCTAAACCATAAACTTTAACCCCTAAACTCGTAACCCTAAACACAAGTCCCTGAAATCTAAATTGTAACCAATCAAAATAAAAAATAAATTTATTGTTATTCCTAAATTAAAATAGACAATAGTTAGGTAATTATTTTTATAATTTTTGATTTATTATAATTTATTTATTACAGCAAAACTAAATTTTATGATTTATTCTAATTTCTAAATTTTAATAAACTTTTTAATCAATAGTAAGTGCTTCCACTAATTATTATAAACATAAGATTTTACATTAATATTTACATGTATACACATCAATATATATCCCAATGAAATAAAGTTTCAAGGCTGTTTAGACTTTTTAGGGTTTAATATTTTGCTGTTTAATTGGTTAATGGTTTAGTGTTTGCAGTTTAGGGGTTTATGGTCGAGTATTTAGAGTTATGATTTAGGGTTTAGAATCTAAATTTGATATTTAAAGTTTAGGGTTTAGACTGTGTAGGGTTTACATTTTAGTGTTTACAGTTTAGGGTTTATGGATAAACAGATGCACAGTCAGATTTAATTTATAGCATATATTTTTATAATTTTTTAATGATTAAATGAAATTTGATATCCTGTCTTCGTTCGATAAACCTTAAACCCGTGAACCTTAAACCATACACCCACAAACCCATAAACCCAAGTCATATATGGCTTTTTAAAGAAAAACCCTAAATTATAACCTAAACCCTAAACTTTAAATCATAGATCTGAAACCCTAATTCATAAATCTTGAAATACTGAACTCGAAACCCTAGTCAGCCCATACAAACGACTAAAGCACCCTTAATTATAACCTTAAACCCTAATTTATTTAGATAAGCTTTGAATATTATATAATATTTCTTTCAATATTTTAATAAATTTAAATAATATTTTCAATTTACTAATTAATTTTGTTTCTCTACAAATGCATGGGTTACAATTTTTTTAATTTTAATATATATAAAGCTTATATATTATCTTTTAAATAATGAAAAATATAATTATAATTTAAATATAAATATACTTTTAGCGGCGTTTTTCCAAAAGCGCCGCTAATGCCCCAACCTTTAGCGGCGTTTTCCCAAAAGCGCCGCTAATGCCCCGACCTTTAGCGGCGTTTTTCCAGAAGCGCCGCTAATGCCCTGACCTTTAGCGGCCTTTTTACAGAAGCTTCGCTAATGCCCCGACCTTTAGCGGCGTTTTTACAGAAGCGCTGCTAATGCCCCGGCCTTTAGCGGCGTTTTTACAGAAGCGCCGCTAATGCCTTTTTACAGAAGCGCCGCTAATGCCCCGACCTTTAGCGGCGTTTTTCCGGAAGCGCCGCTAATGCCCCGACCTTTAGCGGCGCTTTTCCGGAAGCGCCGCTAATGCCCCGACCTTTAGCGGCGCTTTTCCGGAAGCGCCACTAATGCCCCGACCTTTAGCGGCGCTTTTTCGGAAGCGCCGCAAAGCGCCGCTAATGCCCCGACCTTTAGCGGCGTTTTTTTTAACGCCGCTATATATCCTTTTTAGTGGCGTTTTGGAGATAAACGCCGCTATTGCTCATTTTTTTTGCGGCGTTTTTCTTCAAACGCCGCTAATGTATAATATTTGCGGCGTTTTTCTTTAAAACGCCACTAAAAACGCCGCTAAAAGTCTGTTTTGCTGTAGTGATAGCTCAGCTATGACAACCAATAGAGTCCTCCAAAATAGTAAACACATGAATTGTAAAGTGTAAGACCATAGTTCAACTATAGCAACTAGTAGAGTCTGTCGGGATAGTAAATACGGGGTAGTCCACCGGGACAGTAAACACGAGATAATCCACCAGGATATAAAATGCCAGATAGTCTGCCAGGACAATAAACATAGGATTTCTCAAGTAAGAACATAACTCGGTTATCGCGGCATGTAAAGTCCGCAGCTTAACCAGAAAATTCGCCAAAGTATAGAGGAGGAGTCGCAAAAGGGACTTGAGCAACCAAGCATTTAACAGGATGGACTTGGCGTGTTTGGGAACACAAGATATTTGGATATAGGGATCCGCTAAGGGCAATGACAAATGGAGCCTAAGAAGCATCCTAACTTAGCCATGTGTGAAAGGAGGGAGAAATTCCCTAAACGAGATAGTAATCGTGACTTTCTTCGATAAGAGTTCGCCCAAGAAGTCATAAAATTCATTTTGGTTAAGCAGATGTAGAGGAGGATGGAAAGAATAAAATCCTAATTTGTAAGTCGATAAAGGGTCAGCCGAAAAATTGGGGCGCCAAAGTTATGGTAAATACATGGTGGACCGGATTTGCAACCTGCCTATCATTTCAAACGGTCCAAAAGATTGTCAGGTTTGGTTCCATAATCAACATGGTTTTTACACGTCAAAGTCGGGGTATTCGTGGCTTCTTTTTCAAAGGATTGGTTTGGGACCTCATTGTCTCTTTTGGAAGGCCATCTTGAACTTAAAAACCCTTCCAAAAGTTAGAGTGTTCGCATGGAGACTAGTCCATGATATTCTTCCTACAAATGTTAAGATAGCCTCTATTCGTCAAAATGTGAATAAAGAGTGCCATCGTTGCGGGGCTGGTAATGAAACTCTAATCCATGCCCTTAAAAACTGCCATTCGGCTTTTGTTATCCTTTCTTGTGGTGGCCTGGATGGTAGGTTGATAAATAACAACTATGAGAGCTATATCGACTGGTTGGAAGAGTCCATGTGATTGCTCGACAAGAAGGCTATGGCTGACTTCATTACTCTACTGTGGAACAGTTGGAATAACAGGAACAACTTCATTTTTCACGGCAAGGAAGAGGAGGCGAGTGTTATATATGGGAGAGAACCATCACCTTGAGTAAGGATTTCTGCATCCATAACCTTGTTAATAAGCCGATGCTTCCCATCACCCCTGCTTGTAAGAAATGGGAGAAGCCCTCTCATGGTTTTGCCAAAGTCAACTTTGATGCCACTGTTTCTAATGGTAGGATGGGTTTTGGCGTGATTGTTAGGGATGACGATGGATTTGTTTTAGGCGGGAGTGGGGGTTTTAAAGAAGCGGTGATGGACAGTGAGTGGGTTGAATTGACTGCTTTCGAAGAAAGTATGAATGTGGCAGGGAACTTAAATATCATGAAGGTGGTCTTCGAGTCTGACTGAGCTAGTTTGGTCAACAGAATTAAAAGGAGAGGTCGGAACATTACCATTTTGGGGCATTGCGTGGACAAAGCGTGCATGAAGCTGAAAATTTTTCTTTGGTTGACGTTAAGTGGGCCAATCGGAGTTGCAACAAGACTGCTGATTTTATATGTAATTTTGCACTTAAAAACAATTGCTCTTGGAATTTTAACATGAATTATCCTAAGGAAATTCATGATTATGTAATTTTTGATGCAATTAATTGAGGTTGAACCTTTTAAGGTCTTTTGGCAAAAAAAAAAAAAAAAGAGAAGAATATGAGTATTAAGGATATAGATCAGCGATAGATGAGGTGAGGCCCCAATGAGAAATGAAGGTTATGGCCAGATTAGGGATCATAACTAAGGCACTGGTCTTGCCGACTGAGTTCACAAATCCTCCTACGAAATTTAGGGAGTTTAATTTTGAGCCAGACACTTTAATTTTTTTAAGATACATGCAGATTTACATAAAGTTATATGCAAATCTCTCTAAGTTCTCCGGACCTTATAAAATTGTTGCTTGAATGCATGTTAGATAAAGAATTGAGAATTAAGAGAGACATGTTAGACTCCGCCAAAGTTAAGTGGTGCACGATAGTTGTTCATATATATAGAGGAGCACCTGTAGAGGCCTTGCCTTAGGGTTTAAGTTGACTATTTTCATTTTCGAGTCTTAATCTAAAGATTGTAAATAGACGTTGGAACCAAGGTCGTAAGAATTATTCACCAGTTTTGTACGAGTTTTAATAGTAGTTAGATTTTCAAATTTAAAGTTGTTTAAGTATGTAATTAAATCAGAAACAGAAGTGCCGATTAACTCATTTGGGTTAGTGTAGCATCTAGTACTTGGACCTAGCAATCGGTTCGGGTATAGGGTGTTCCATTTTGAATATAATATTAGCCTACTTTATATTTGTCCAAACTTGATCTGACTTGAAATATGGATTTAAATTTTGACCAAGGCTATTTATATTTGTAAATGATTAACTCGAGCCTATTTTAGGCCCACCCATATTATTTTTAATTTTTTATAAATATTTATGTTATTTTAAATTTAATACTTAATACTTTATTTTTTATTAATTAAAATTTTATATATAGGCAATTTAACATTTTTAGCATGTTTACATCATAGTATTGTTTATTATTGTAAATTTAATTTTTAAGTTGTAGAAATTACTTAATATATAAAATAATATTATATAATATAAATTTAGAAAATGGGTCTAGCTAGGCCAGCCGGGCTCGAGCCTTCCACTTATTTTAAACGAACTTATTTTTTTTGCTCAAACACATTTTTCTAACCTAATATTTTTACCAAAATTTGAACAAACCTTTGGATTTAAGGCCTGGCCTGTCCAGAGAATGGCATCAATTGCAAGAGTTGGTAGAGTACACCTCAAAATTTTTTTATTACTATTTTTCATTTCAGAGTTCATAATCTTTCTTAATAATGTTGTCTCTAAAGTTTAAACTTATTTTTTCTTTTGGGAGCGTAATATATCTTACTATTACATATAACGAGTAGACCTCAATTTTAGTAGTTGAAACATATAATAATATACCATGTTAATCATCACATGTAATATGGAATTGTAAATATTATTTTTTTATACTTATTCTTTTATATATCCTGTAGACCTGAAAAGTATTCTCTCTGTCTCTATTGATTATCAGCATGGAATAATTGTTGCAATAATAGTTGATTTGATGTTCCAAAGAGTTAACATCACCAAGATCCCAATATGTTGAACCGAAAAAGAGAGAAAAAGAAAGTGCATACCCTTAAATGAAATTGAGTGCTGAAAGAGATGTTACAAGCTGAGATTACTACGAACACCAACAGTTCCTTTGCCATTCTACGGTAATGATAGTGGTCACATAATCATATATATTCATAACAACCCACTTATTTTTTTCACAAATATAAAACATAAAGCTTCACACGCAAGAGTACAACACACGATCTGACGACGAAATTATTGGAAGATGTGGGTCTAAGCCACTGGTACTTTGGTTTCGCTTTTAATTAGTTATTGTAAGCGGAGATATTTGGCTCTGGATCGAAATCTTTAGTGAATGATTCTTTCTGTCCTTTAAGACCAGCATCATCGCCCCCGTAAGCCGAAATGTTAGGTCTCGGTTCAAAATCTTCAGCAAAAGATGATGATTTATCTCCTTTTAGATTAGCGTCATCACCGTAAGCTGAAATGTTTGGCCTTGGTTCGAACTCCTCATTAACAATAATCTTCTCTTCCTTAAGCTCAATGTTACCTGATGTATGGCACTTGGTTTTCTCGTCGGGGCTGACAACGGCAGCCTCAATCCGAACAAGCTCTTGGAGTGCCTCAGGCATAGGCTGATCTTTCATTACAGCTCCCCAGTACTCTCCAGCATCTTTCCTAGCTGCTGCAATGGTGTCTACAAACTGAATCCATATAAAAGTATATGTAATTAACCATACAATTAACAATATGTATATGTATGTAAAAATAACTACAAAATTGCAAGAGCTTACCAGGAGAAGTGAGAGGAATGCAAAAAAAGGAAGGCACGATTTCATGATTTATTTAACACAATAAACCTAAAGATTGATAGTTGGACATCAACTTGTACTACATTTGTGGTCTCAATATGCAATAACCCCCCCCTATATATAGAAAACAAATCATGAATTCTTTAATATTTCACTAACATCATAGTTCTGTAGAGAAATTAATTTTTATTATCTCCTTTGTCCCTTAATTAATAATTGAATAATGAGATAAGTATTATTATTATTATTATATTATTAATTGGTTGTTGTAAATTTTTATTTAAAAAATTTCTGTGGAAAATCAAATTAGCTCAGTTTGACATCTACCCTTAAGTATTTTATTTATTAAAGTTTTTATGAAATACATTGTTTTTTAATGTATGATTAATGTTTGAAAGATGATTTGAACTGCAATATTTCACTATGATTATTTACTTTTATTAAACTTCTAAAAAATAAGGTACTTAACATATTTCCTAGTAATTGTGGAAATTGACAAATGTTCCTGAAAACCTGATGGGGGTCGTTTTGTTTTTAGCTTAGTGTCCTTTTTCATGAAAAGATCTTCTTTTTATTGGCAATTGACAATAGGTTATCAAACAAATACTTACTATTGTTTTAACTGTTGAATCACGTTTTTGAGTTAATTATTTTATAAAGTGTATTTAGGTAACATCTGTAGATAATTTCGTATGTAAATGGAACTAGATATGATTGAGATTTTAATTTTAAGGAGGATAATGGAGACTTTTATTTGATGAATTTGACTGAAGTTGTTTTAATTTACAATTGAAGGATAGTTGATTGAGTCTTAGCTCGATTAGTATGAACATTGTTATTAATGTAGGAGGATGTAGATTTAAGTGCGTTGAAGCGCATTATTCTCCTTTTTATGGATTAGGGAGGGGCTATGGGTAGTTTTAGACATTATGTCAAAAAAAAAAAACAAATATATTAGAATCTATAATGAGATTGTTCAAAAAAACAATTTGAAGGGATGCTTATCTCAAATTTGAAGGTGAGACTTATATACAAGATAGTGTGCTTTTGAGCGTCATAGTCAATCGTTCTTGTGTTGTTTTTGTTGAGTCAAGTTTTTGAAGTGTCTGTATATGTGTAAATGGAAAGTGACACTACGGTAATCACTGTGCCAGACACATGGCTTATTTGTTGGCATGTTTAATCAAAATATTTTAATTATTTGTTTGCATCTTTTTGAAAATTTTGTGCAGTCAATCTTGTGTTTATTACTGAAGAAGAGATTAAATTAAGTAAAATTACTTTTCAAGGATTCTTATTATATATCCTTATATTAAGGATAATTGATTTGAGGGTGCGTTCTCCATTGTGGTGGAAAAACACTTTTAACACCGTAGAAGCAATGAAGAATATTTGGTTTTTATAATCAAAAGTGCAGTGGAAAAATATTTTTCTACCCAAACGAAAAAGTCAAGATTTAAGTGTTTTTGGCTTTTGCGTCTAAGAGTGAAAATTATCAGAATACTCTTAATTATATTAACTATTTAAAATGTCTATAAAAATTAGATTAATTTATATTTTATATCATTATATTAAATTATTTAAATATCATATACCTCACCTAAATGTTTACTTTCTATTTTCATGACTAAATAGAATACTTTAACTTTCAACTGCAATTTTTGATAGCAATGGAGAACATTGAAAACTTTTCACAACACTTTTCTACCACACTTTTGAAAAGCATTTTTCAACTGCAACAACAATAGAGAACTAACCCTTGATGAGATTTGGGTAGATTAAGATGAATTTAAATGTTACTTTATAAAGATGGGTCTATGCTTAAATTATGAAATGCTTGTTCAATCTTGGTAGATGTTCTATGGTTGAGGCAAGTATTTTAAGTGGTCGTACCACGACGACATTGTGACAGGCAACATATCTTGCCATTTTTAGAGTTAGAGGGTAATGACTTAGATGATTTTATGGACGTATGCTGATTCATATTTGAAGATCCATCTTATGGAGCAACAAACTTTCTAAGATTGATTCAATTTAAATCAAGCAAATTGGACCCTTTGTTTTGTGGAGATTAGTTTGACTGATTTGAAAACTTATCTTAAATATTTTTTTTTATTCCGAGATTTATAAAGATATTTGTAAAGCCATTTTATAAAGAATTATTATTTGTATAGTGATAAATAAATAATTTATAATTTAAACATAGGTTCTATCCTTAGACATATTAATTTTTATTTCTTTTATTTAAAAACTGTATAAGAATATGAAAAGATAAAAAAGACCATCAAAATAAAAATAAGAGTCGATTAATAAAAGGGTATAGTAGTAATTTTCTAACAGAGTTGACACTCGATCACCCTAAGACCTTAAGAACTATCTACCATTAAACAATTCACATTCACTAGTGGCAACAATGTGGATGTTGGAGCATCAACCAGCAGCAACAATTGGAAGTGTGCTGAAGGTTCCATTCTTTTAAACTTGAAGCGTTTTTCTCTCTATTAGTTGCTATGTTCATAATTACAGTCAAAGACTGGCTCTCTTTTGCAGGTTAAAAGTTGACGACGTTAAACGAAGCCCATCATTTTGCTCAATCATCTCCATTACTTCAGCTTACAGTTTTCGACATCATTTAGGACCAACAGTTTGCATATTAGTCAAATAATGTAAGTCTAAGTGTGTGCCCTTACTGGCAGTGTCGATGCCAAGACCTGTCTTGGTTGTTTGAAGTTAAGAAACAGTGAAGAAACCCTTACTGGCAGCAGCAATGAGCAAATGGGTGGGTTTTTAACTGGTTTGGTGAATTCAGTTCGTCAAGGTTTGCTTTTATCAGTTCACCACGATTTATCTCTTTTGTAACCTAGAATTTCTTTTTCTTCTGGACAAGCTAAAGTTGAAGTGAGGAATGTTAGTCGCCTTGAGCAACCCTAGATTAATAATTGAAGAAGAAGATTAATTACTCTTTGAAAATGCATGTGATCTTTTCTAATGTGAAACGACGTTTGTAGTTGTTCTAAGGACCAACCTCTTCAAGAATCCTTCTATGCAATATATAATTATATATTAAAAATATAATAATCTAATTCTACTTAAAACTCTCTAATCTAGTATTCAAGAGGAAAAAGAAAAATTATTTTATGAACCTTTTTTATACATCATTCATTGTCTCTTTTCAATTATTTAATAATAGTTTAGTAATTTTTTCCATGTCATTAGCACATAATTTTAGTAATTTTTTTTACCTTGAACTTTGAGCCCGACCCCGACCTTGAACTTAAACTTGAACCCTAAACCCTGATCCCGAACCATGGGCCCCGAATTTGAACCCCAAACTCAAAATCATGAACCCTAAACTCCAAACATGACCTCTCAAACTTGAACTAGTTTAAGGTTTGAGATTTAAGATTTGGAGTTCAAGGTCATTATTAGGGTTTAGAGTTATGTGTTTATAATTTAGGGTTTGAGATTTAAGATTCATAATTTAGGATTTAGGGTAAAAAAGTACCAAAATTATATGTAAATGACATGGAAAAAATTGATGAAATATCATTAAATAATTAAAAATGGACCATTGATAATATGGTGAGAAGAGCCCATAAAATAATTTCTCATTAAAGAGTCATCAAAAATAGCAAAAGTTAAAATACTACAAAATTAAAATATTATCCTAATAAAAAAATTAAAAATATTATTTTTACAAATAAATCCCCAAATAAAATAAAAATATTTTGAGTCTTGTATGTTCACTAGTTGCTTTTGTGCCCAAAAATCTTTTGGTGGCCCACATTTTTTACTATTCTTGACTTTCTTGGGTTTGCTCCACACCTAATCAAAAGTTAAATAATAAGCCCAAAATTAATGATATCTTATTTAAAAATATATCAAAATTAAGCTCAATAAATATGTGAATTTAAGATTTCGAAATGGAAAAAAATGACATAATTTAAACGCCAACTTGCAGTTTAAACCTAAAATATATAAAATAATAAGATTTAATTAGACCTGATCATGGGTTAGGCCACTTGTTCAGGCCCGAAGACTCACCCGAAATGTAGGATGATTTGGAAAAAAACATAGGCTCGAAAAATGAGTTTGGACAATCAATAACACCCGTTTTCTAAACGGGTTGAGCCTCAGGTAGGATTTTTTTTAACTCGGCCCGACCCTAATTAGCCTAAACTTTCTCTTGTTGTTGTTGTTTTGTTCTCATTTTGCTACTGTTTTGCTGTCATTTCGCTGTTATATTGCTACTATTTTGTTTTTATTATTTGGAGTTTGTATTACTCTTGTTTTATTGTTAATTTTGCTACTATTTTGGAGATATTTGTTTGCTATATTGCAACTATCTTAGTGTTATTTAAGTATAATTTTTTTAATGAATTTTCAAATTTATTGAGAAACATTTATTGTAATGTTTTTAGTGTATTTGATATATTATATTTTTAAATTAATTTTTATATAAAAAATAATTTAAAAAAATTAATACGGGCAAGTTGAATTGGGTTTGGGTTTAGCATTTTTAATTTTAACCAAACTTGGCAGAATTTTAAGCTCTTTTTTAGGCCGAATTGGACTCAAACCTAAAAAACGGACCTAAAATTTTAATCAACCCAACTAAACCCAGCCCGACCTATGATCAAGTCTATGTCGAATCAACACATACACTCAAAAGGATTTTTAATCGCAAGTTAATTTTTTTTTAATATTATTCTCATTATAAGTTATTATCATATCTGTTCTTTTTTATATAATACCCTAGAACTACTCATAGCCCCTTCGCAACCCTTAAATAAGAGGATAATGCGCTTCAGTGCATTTAAACACATGCTCTCCTATACACTAACAACATTACCAATACCAATCGAATTAAAACTCAATTGGAAATCAAATTATCTCTTATTGATGGATATTTAAGTATATATTTAAGAAAATATTAATAACAACAAAATTCGGAGCAAGGGTGAAGATTTTATCTCATATCAAAATCAAATAGTAACCGAGATTGTGACATTATTTAGCAATTTCAGCAAAAAACATATGCAAGAAGATGGATGTTGATTAATTTTAAAAAGATTTGGTGGGTTTATATGATCATTGATTTAGGCCAAAAGTTTGTTCAATAAAATGGTCAATGATATGATAGATAAACAACTCATTTGATTGTAATGTACTGTTTCCTAGTACATCAACTTTTGCTATTATGGTTGATTTTAATTTTATAAAATAAACAAATTAAAAAGTTGACTGGTATAGTGGTAAATTAGATGGGTTTGATGTAAGAATTGATATATAAAATAATTTTCTATTTGATTGATAATTATATCAAGTGGAAGATATTTTAGTTATTTGTATTAATCTCAAACTTTTTTTTTTATATTTGTGCTCTTCCAGAAGCATACACTAGAATAAGAGGTAAAAAAAATAAATTATCGGTAGCATATTCGACCAAATTGATGGTTTTCTCGCCTACTAAAGATCTCATACTCCCTCTCATAAATTGAAAATCTATAACCCCAATTGCTATAAGAATATTGTTTAACTGACCCGTGCCTGTTTGAATAGTCTGAATTGAGTTAAGTTGAAACCAAATTTATAAATAATAAAATATTTTTTGATAATAAAATTTTTATTCTAAATGAAAACCAATTCAAGCTGGTTTATAGATTTTCATGACTAGATAACAAATATCAAGCAAGCTCTACTGAAATAAAAGTATGGGAAATGATTTTTTCTTTTAAATCTCAATTATTTGTTTTCTTTGTTAGGGTAGATCTTATTCCCCCACCTAAAATCATTGTTGAATTTATAATTATAAATGTGAGACAATGCATTGGTGGAAAGATAACATACCAGTCTCAATCAGGTTATGCATTTTGGATTCATTCAACTTTAATTATTCATGTTCTTGCCCATGTTGGATTTCACATGCTACTATAAAAACAACTAATTTCGCATTTGTTAAACATATACATAAAATATGCTTTTTAAAAATTCAATTTTTTTTTTAGAAATTTAGTTTTTCCACATTTTAGGTTTTAGATTTTAAATTTAACTGTTAATATTGTTAAATTTATTGGTGTAAAAAATAAAAAAAAACTTACTTAATAATCATATAATTTAAAAAATTGACATTGTAATCAACTAATTTTTTTTTAATTTAATAATTAGATTTAAATTTTAGTTATTAATGCCATCTGTCTCATTCTATCTACGTATTTGGTTAAATTTTAAATTTGGAGCAAAGGACAGATTTTGTCGCATTCTATGCAATAATTGTTATCATATAGGATTATTATTTCTTCAAATAGATATCAGACAGTAACTGATTATGGCATTATTAATTTGGATGAAGACATGCAACCATATATCGATTACTTTAAAAGATATGAGGAAATGATTGTTAAATTCATCATAATGCACTTTAATACATTCGAATATATGTCCTCTTATATTAGTATTAATATTCATGTCAATTGAGCCTAATCCCTTAAATTAAAAGAAAAGATGAAAAAATTAAAAGAAAAAATAAATTTGGCTGAATTATTTTACACGCGAATCTCATTTTCTCTTCTCTTATAATTCTAATTTGGGAGAAACGATTTTTATGCATTACGATGAAAAATGATCACTTATTCTCTTTTCACTTTTCCACTCAACCAAACACGCCTTTGATCTAATGTCACTAAGTTGGTTGATATATGAACAATTTGCAAATATACATAGACATAAATTGTTGCAAATACTTCTATAACACGTTTATTTACAGCATAGCATAAACTTTAATGGCTAAATATCAACTTCCTTGTACTCAATTTGCCACTATTTTGATGAATCTGATAACATCAAATATCAAGCAATAGCTACCGAAATAAATTTAGTTTGCATGGAGATGATTCTTTTTAAGTGAATTTTATTAACATATTTTCTCTGGAATTGGGTTGATCACTAGTTACCAACCATATGGTCTGAATTTTTATATGTCCATCTCTATGTTGTCTTTGTAAGAGGAGAAAAAATTAGCTTAAAGTGGAAGAAATTTGTAGACAAGAATGAGCATGAAACCTGTTTCTTTCAACCTTCATCTCCTTCTTCTTCTCCTACTTGTCATTATCAGATTCCTTTGAGAGATGAGACACAAAAATTATTATGAACAACAGTTCATTTGCCTTTCGATTGTTGATCACCAAATCATATATTCATAATAACCCAATATGTTTTTCACAAATATAAAAGATGAAGCTTCGCACACAAGATTAGAGACACTCAGTCTGATGAAGTGATATATAAAAAAAAAATTAAACAGAATGATAATTCAAATATAATAAAAAAAATACAGAATCACAATTTCATACCATCCATTTTCAATAAAAAAGAAAATGAATATAATTTAAAAGAAAAAATCTAACATTAAACCTTAAAACATAAATAGGAGGCAATACATAGGTGGAAATATAATATAGTAGGCTCAATTAGGCTGAATTAGGTATGCATTTTTGGCTTTACTCAATAATTAATGTTCCGCTGCTTGATTTGACATTCTACAAAAAACAAACTAATTTTGCACATGATTAAAATGGTTGTTTTATCTTATTTTATCTATTCCTTTATGAAAAGTTAATTATTATCAAATAGTGGTCAAGTCATTCATCACAAAAACGAATGACCTGTGACCACATTTACTTTTCATCAACTATGTAATGTCAATAAGAGAATATCATTTACTCATGTTTTGAGCTATGAATTCCATTGTTGTGAATGACGCTACATATTATAGAAGTCGTACATCCAACACACCAGTTTTCAGTTCTTTATCTATTTGAATTCGGGCTTTTACTTACATCAAAATGTACGAGTCACGCATACAGAGTCTACCATCCACTTAGGATTTAGGTATGCTACACTATGAAAGTCTCAAGCGAATAAATCTATAAATGGATTCAAGATCTATTCTGCTTGGGTCTTGTCCAATGTACTGTTAGTCTAGTCAATCAAATTTATGTCTCTATCTTCTAGGAGTCATCTGCTCCGATGTCCAAGACAAGACATCTCCCAAATTGGAGTTGATAGAAAACATATTAGTCTTTCAATCGATTTGCTCATTTTCGATTCGACTAAAGACATGTTTAGGTTTGTTTACTAATACAAATTGTATTTCCGTACTATAATTCGATCATGTAATACCACTTAATATTAGTTAAATATTTAGACAACCAATGAATAATATTTGCTTTCATTTTGCTTTGCGTGCAAAAACCATGTGAGAATAATTATACAAAGTATATTAATGTAATCAATGATTTTTTTAATCAATCTGCTCGAAAAAAGTACAAGTTTACAAACGAATATACTACACTCAGGGCACCATATCCAACAATATCAGCTATCTTATACGAAGATAATGCAACATAGAGCTCAATTGAAGGGTGGTTATATCAAAGGTAACAGAATGAAACATATTTCACAAAAATTATTCTTCGACCATGATCTTGAAAAGGAATGTGATAGAGAAATTTAACAAATTCGTTCTAGTGATAATTTAGCAGATTTTATTATCAAAGCATTGCCAAATTCAACGTTTCAAATACTACTACATAAGATTGGAATACGTAGACTCAAAGATGTAATGTGATATTGTCTTTAGGGGGAGTCAAAAACACATTGCACTTTTTTCCTTTAGCCAATGTTTTGTCTCATTGAGTTTTCCTAGTAAAGGTTTTTTAACGAGACAACTTGTAATAGGAGATTGTGTACTCTTTTTCTTTCATTAGGTTTTTTATCCTACAGAGTTTTTCCTAATAAGGTTTTAATGAGACACATTTTTCATTGATGGACATCCAAGGAGGAGTGTTGTAAAATGAATGTCCATATATCTCCCATAACCCCCAAGAATTCATTTTATTGGAACTCTTGTAACCCCTAGAAATTTATAGGGTACCTTAAATTATATTTATTAGAGTTTTGTAACCTATGATAATTGAGGCCTTATAAATAGAGGGCATGTGCAGGTTTTTTAGATATCTCAAGTGAAAGTTGAATCATTCTTTTATTTTTTGTGTTCTTTTCTCTTATTTATTCTATATTTCTCTTTATTTTATAACAAAAATAGTATAATTTAAAAACAAAAATCAACATTAAACCTTAAAATATAAATAGAAAAAAATGCATAGGTAGGCTCAATTAGGTATGCATTTTGGCTTTACTCAATAATTACTGTTCCACTGTTTGTTTTGAGATTTTACAAAATGCAACCAATTTTGCACATAACCAAAATGATTCTTTCATTTTATTTTATATAAATTTCTGAAATTCAAATGTGAGAATTTTATTTGATTTTATTTTTTTAAAGATAAATTGTACGCCTCAACTGAATTAAGCTTTAAACTCTATAAAAGGGTAAAGGCGGAGTAGGTAAAGATTTTGACCCTCAAAATTGAAAAATTACAAGTTAAACTTTGATATTAAAAAAAAAGTTTAGAATCTTAAAAAAAATTAAAACATGATAAATTTATCAATTTAACATTTTTTCAATTTTGATCAAACTGTAATATTTTATTATCATGAATCAATGACGAAGAAGCAAATGTTGAGGATAGATGACGCTAATTTAATTGGCACCATCAAAAAGTTGACATGGGTGACGCGAATCTATTTGGCATCACTCAAATTTTTTTTTGTCTTTTATGAAAAACAAATATTTATACAGGTGAGCTAAATATATTTGCACCACCTAAATTTTTTTTTTATTCTACCGGCCAATCATTGTCTAACATGGTAGGATCGTGACACTAATTTCATTGGCACTAATCATACTCACTATTCATTTTAGATTATTTACGTACTTAATTAAAAAAAAATTATTTTTGTAATTAATAAAAAAAGGTTCATTTTTATAAAAAGGGCTGCTTCACACGCAAGAGTACAACACTCAATCTGATGACGAAATTATTGAAGATGGGGGTCTAAGCCAATGGTGCTTCTGTTTTGCAAATCGTTAGCGAATGATTTTTTCTGTCCTTTAAGACCAGCATCATCGCCCTTGTAAGACGAAATGTTAGGTCTCGATTCGAAATCTTCAGCAAAAGACGATGATATCAGTTTATCAATCCCCCTTACGTAGATTAAAAGGTATTATCACTTAAATGTAGAATTTTTGAATTTTTTTATATTATTTTATTTAACATTTTTTAAAATATTTTAATTTTAAATTTTTAAAAACTATATTTATCAAACAAATTAATCATATTTCACCCTTAATTTTAAGAAATATATTAAATAATTTTTATAATTTATTTAACACTTTTCAATTTATTAAACAGTGATTATAAAATATATAATAATTTTCCATATATTTTTTGATTTGAGATGCAACATGATTCACGATTTTCTATGGCCAATCAAATTAGCTCAGCTTGACATCTACTCTTAAGTATTTCATATATACATACATATTATAACTACGAAGCAAATGACTCTCATAACATGAAATACTTTGTTTTTAATGTATGATTAATGTTTTAAGATAAATTGTACGCCTCAACTCAATTATGCTTTAAACTCTATAATAGGGACCAAGGCGGAGTACGTAAGGGTTTTGGTCAAAAATTACAATTTAATTAATTTATAAATGATAAATTTTATATTAATATATGGTAAAATTAAACTTTAATATTAAAAATAAAAAATTTAAATCTTTTAGAAAATATGAAATAAAAAAAGTAAAACACAATAAATTTATCTTTTAATATTTTTTTTAAAAAATTAATGAATTCTTCACGGTCGAGATGATTTAATCCATAAATATTTTTTTAACGTAAACACAAGTCATTGATTACGTTTATTTGTTTTCGAACTATCATTCTAATAGGTACTACCCGTTAACATTTTCCTAGCATTGGGTTGATCACTAGTTATCAACCGTATGGTCTGAATTTTATATATCCATCTCTATCTCGTCTTTGACTTAAAGTGGAAGAAATTTGTAGACAAGAATGAGCATGAAATCTGTTTCTTTCAGCTTTCATCTCCTTCTTCTCCTACTTGTCATGGTAATATATTTATACATTAAAACTTAAGGAGTTTAAGATGTTTTATGTTTAGAACTTATTCCGTTGACCTTTTTGCAGCATGGCGATGGAAGTGGAACCGAGGAGATGGCTGATGATTTAATCTACAAAGGGAACAGTGTTCTGAGGCTCCATAGCATGGATCATAATCGGCAAACTGAAGATGATGGCACTACAGTTCAATCAAGGGTAGATTCATTATCTCACATGGATCACATGGATCTATCAGTGATGGTGTTTTTCACCTTGAAAGATCTCAAAGTTGGGAACTCAATGCCGATCTATTTTCGTAAGAAAGACTCTTCAAAATCCCCTCGGTTTTTGCCTAGACAAGAAGCCGACTCCATTGCTTTCTCATTGAAAGAACTCCGTAACCTGCTTCGATTATTCTCTTTCCCGCGAGACTCTCCGCAGGCTAAAGCAATGGAAGCTACACTTAGAGAATGCGAAAGTCAAGCAATCAAAGGGGAGACCAAATTCTGCGCTACTTCTTTAGAATCCATGCTTGAATTTGCGAGCAGTATCTTCGGATCCAACACTCGTTTCAAGACCCTCGCAACGGAGCATCTTACCAAGTCAAGCACCCTTTTCCAAAACTATACTGTTTTAACAACACCAGAAGAGATACCAGCTCCGATGATGGTGGCTTGTCACACCGTGCCTTACCCTTATGCTGTCCTGTATTGCCATAGCCAAGTGACTGAAAACAGGGTGTTTAAGGTATCATTGGACGGTGAGAACGGAGATAAGGTGACCGCGGTGGCTGTTTGTCACAAGGATACTACGCAATGGAACCGTAACCACGTGTCGTTTCGTGTGCTGGGGATTGAGCCAGGAACGCCCGGTGTCTGCCATTTCTTCCCGGCGGATAACTTCGTTCTGGTTCCAGACCCTTGAATTTGTAGTAATTGTCTTTCCTAGGATACGAGACTTGGGTTGTCATAAAGAATAATACTCGATTCCTAATGCTTGATGTCTGGTTATATCTATGGATGTTATTCTAATGGTAACGAAATCAATGTATTATGAAGGAAAGATTCCTGGCAAATCGAGTAAAAATAAGGAAATTTCAGTAATGAATTAGTAATTTAAGAGAGGAAAACCATTTAGAAGAAAAAAAAAAGTATTTTGATGAGTTTTGAATAATATGGTGTTATTAGTAAAGTAAAGGACGTCACCTTATTTTGTATTCCTTATCGATTAATTAATGTCATTTTAATATTTTTTTCATCTAATTGACATATCATTTTGGTAACTTTTTTAACTTGGACCTTGAACCCTAGACTCTGAAATCTTAGACCTTAGACTCTGGACCTTGGACCCTAGATCTTGAAACCCTGGGCACCGGACTCTGGACCTTGGACCATGGACCTAGCACCCTGGACCCAGGGTTCAGGGTCCAAGGTTTAGGGTTTAGGTTTTAAAAATTACTAAAATGATATGTCAATGACATAAAAAAATATGTTGAAATGACTTTAAATAATTGGTAAGGGATACAAAATTATATGACGTCTTTGCTTTGTACAATTATTTCCCGGTGAAGTTAATTGGTGGTTCAAAATCTAAACAATAATCTACTTTTCCTTAAGTTCAATGCTAGTAGGTTGTTGGAGTATTTTAATAAAATAAAAATAAGGGTAAACTACATTCAAGGTCACCAAATTATTAGAAATTTTATGTTTTTGGTCCCTCAACTTTAAAAAATTACAAAATAGTCATTGAACTATTTGAAAGTTTTCAATTAAGTCACTAAAAAAGTTTTTATTTAAGTCATGGAGTTGTTAAGTTTTTTTTTTTTAAATCCAGGCTAGTGAGCTCTAAGCAACGATTCGATGATCGGTACGATGGGTCAACACCCATTGACAAGAAGAAGAGCATACATTAGATCTAAGTCAATCTGATTGTCAGTGTCAGAGATCAAAGAAGAAAGCTGTTTGGATTTTGGTTCCTAAATTTGTGATTCTAAAGCTATTTCACGAAAAATACTAAATTGTAAAAGAGAAGGGAAGCTTTTGGTTGGTGCAGATAGTGTTAATAGAAAAGGTCATATAGCAACGATTTTAACAACCTAGTGACTTAAATGAAAACTTTCAAATAATTTAATAACCATTTCGTAACTTTTTTGAAGTTAAGTGACTAAAATATAAACTTAATAATACTTTAATGACCTTGGGTGAAGCTTACTTTAAAAATAAAAATGTTTAATCTTAAAAAAAAGTTTATGTTGAGGTGTACAAATAGTTATAACAACAATTACAATTGTGTCAATAATTGCTTAGGTTTTATTACTTCTCTTATTAGGGGTTGATAATATTTTGAATTAAAATAGTTGGCCCATGGCTTAATTGATATTGTAGACTTATGTTGACCCATATATAAATATCGATATTACGGAAGAACAAAGTTTGAAGATTGGAGTAAATCAAATCCTTATTTCATGGAGGTTGGTTTGAATAATTTGAAGATATATTTCAAAGATATTTGAATTATCCTAGAATTTATTAGGATATTGGTCGTCTTCTATTAATGGCTATTTTGGTGAGGATTATGATTGTAATTTATCTTTATATCAAGTTCTGCTTATAGACATGAGACTTGAATAGGTTAAATGTATTGAAGTTTTCACTTAACCTGTTCATGTACAACCTGTTTCAAAGAGTACATTTTATAGGTAAACAAGTAACTTGTACCTATTTTTTAAAATTTTAATGAAGCCCTCAAAATTTTTGGAAAATTCATTTCTCTCTTGAATTTTTTTTTAAATTTTAATTAAACTTTCTTAAAATTTTTAAAAATTTTCATTAATCTCACAAAAATTTTAAAAATTTTAATTAGAGTCCCAATTTTTTTTTATTTTAAAAAAATCTCAATGAACTCTTAAAAATTTTACTAAACCTTTAAAATGTAATTCCGAAAATCTAAACCTTATTAAAATACGAGTTGTCGCAACCATTTTTTTTTGATGAAACAGTAAACAACGCGGTCGACTCGAGGTTTGAAAACGAAAAGGAAGGGAGTCGCCACCGATCTTTATTTGGGTGTGATCGGATCACCTTTGTTTTAATAAAACGTCTCCGTTTATTAAAACGATACTTTTGGTCAACGAAAATTTGAGAAAAATAGGTTCGGAAGTCAATTACGTGCGAGGAAGGATTAGCACCCTCAACACGCCCGAAATCGGTACCAAATTGATTGATCGATGTCCTATTGTTGAAAACTTAGAAATGGTTGGAAAATAGATACTTTTATTTTCAAAACTTGAAGGAATTGGAAGGGATGTTAAGACTCTCTTAGTTTCGAAGAGGTAAAGCATCAAGTCCAGTAAGTTAGGGCGCAATACTTTTAGACTCCCGAAACTATGCTCGCCTTTTAAAACTTAGTTTTACATTTGAAGAGGATCTTCCGTCATTTGTCAAACGAGAAATCAGAACCCAGTAAGTTAGGGCTTGTTTTCTCGAAAGTCCAAATTAGGAATATTGCCCCTATTTTAATAGAAAAAGAAACTTATCTGAAGTATCCAGATGTCGAGTCCAGTAAGTTAGGGCGCGACATTTCGAATATCCGAGATTAAGTGTTTTGTTTAAAATTTAAATTGCGAGTTCAAAAGGGGTATCCCGTTGTTTAGCTTCAAACGAGAAGAAACCGGAACCCAGTAAGTTAGGGCTCGATTCACTCGAATTGCTAATACGGAATGTCGATTTAAAACTGGAATTTGTGATTTTGAAAGGGGTCTTCCATTGTTTAACTTGAACGAGAAAAATCAGAACCCAGTAAGTTAGGGCTCGATTCACTCGAGCTGCTAATACGGAAATATTGGCTTTAAAAACCTGATGTATCGAGAAAGATAGTGCGACAAATGATGAGATGTTACACGTGAAAAGAATAATGAAAGACACATACACTTATACATACATAAGTAAGGATGATAATAAGATAATAACATATTAACAAGGACAATAATGAAAATAATAGAAAGTACAAAAGGAATACATAACAAACACAAAAGAAAGAGAAAAAAAATATATATATATACAAGTGGTAGTAAAATAATAATAATAATAATAATAATAATAATAATAATAATAATAATAATAATAATAATAGTAAAAGATGATAATAAAATGATAACGGTAATAAATAATATACGAACAATAATATAGTAATGATAATAATATAGTAATAATAGTAATATAACAAAAATGATAGAAAATAAAAAATAGTAGTAGAACAATGATAATAATAATGGTGGAAATAAAAGTGGAATGGAGAATGATAATAAAAATAACATTAATAATAACTAAAAAATAATAAAAATGATAAAATAAAATGATAATAATATTGATCATGGTAGTAATTAAGAGGTAGAAAAAATGTATATGCAAAGGAATAAACAAAATATATACGTATAAAAATTCTAATATAATAATAGTAATAAAGATATTAACTAATAATAATAATAATAAATGCTAAATAATAATAATGATGATGATATAATAATAATATAATATATAAGATATATAATGGTGGTAAACATGTTATAATAACAATAGTAAAATGATATATAAGGAATATGATGGAAAATAAATACATATGTTATATGGAACAATAGTATAATAACAATAATAATATTATAATATATACGTATATGGATAACAAAATTTATAGGATATAAAGTTGATAATATATAAAACAATTTAATACGTAAAAATTGGTTTTAGGATGATAATAATATAATATAGTATAATATAATATAATAATAATAATAACAATAATAATAATAATAATAATAATAATAAGGTTAGTGAATTTAATAATAAAATAACCAAAGTAATTAGAAATGACTAAAAATGAACAAAACGGGATACTTGGGGTAAATTTGAAATAAAATAAAAGAGTTGTTAGGGATCAAGATATAGCACGCTTAAAGCAAGAGGGGCCGATTGGAAAATATCCCCATCCCTCCATGCGCATATATGGGTCAAGGACCCAATTGAAAGCCCGATAAAATTTAAAGGAAAATCTGTAAAAAGAAAAACTAACGAAAAGTCTAATTGAATAAGTAATGCAAGAAGGGAGGGACCAATCGTGGAAATATCCTTTTAAAGGGACAACACGGTTCCCCCCAAGATGCTAAACGGCGTCGTTTTATTTCTCATAAAAGGACCAAAAAACGTTTTAAAATTTATTTGGCCCTAGCTTCTCTACACAGCAGCCGAATCCTCCCCCCATTCGCAAGGAAGAACCAGAGAGGCAGGCTTCAGCGCCCCGTTTGGAGAGACCCCGAGACCCCTAAACGTCGGTGCCATACCAGCGAAGGGGGATGGGTCTTCGATGGGATTCTGGCCGTGTTCCGACAGTGGAAAGGGAGAGCTTCCGACGCCGCGATTTTGGGTAAATTTCTTCCCCCCCTTTTTACTATTCTTGTTAAAAAACTCAAGAGAAAAATAACAAAAAAGCAGTATACGAAAAAGCGAAAGACTACGAATCACCCTCTGAACTCTTCGTTTTTGATTTTCAGCCTTCGTTTGTAAAGGTTTTGAACTAATCAAATGAAAACAATCGTGAATCACAATAGGTATTAAGCGAAATCAACCTTTAAATCTTGCTTTTTGATTTCCGATTTTGGTATTTGGTTGTATATTTTTGGTTCCCTTCTTTTTCGACCGAAAATCCCCCCTTTTTACAATGTATTTCCATGGCTTTTATAGCCATTTACATGATTTCTTTTTTATTATTATACACTGTCTTATCTTCTTTTCCTTGCAGGTGGATGGGCGGTGCTGAGGAGTGGCCAGTGGCGGTGGTAACAGACTGACATGGGCGGTGGAGCAGTTGGCAGATGCCCTAGGTGCGGCGCACTTAGGGTTTGCTGTTTGGTTTTTTTGCTCTGTTTAATTTTCTGTTTTTTGGTTTTGGGTAATTGGGCTGATTGATTTGGGCTAAGTTGGGCCTAGTCTGGTTTGGTTTAATGGTGTAAAATGGGCTTGTAGGCCCGGGCAAAATTGGGGTATGACACGAGTAATATAACTTAAATCATTCAAATGATTTGTCTCTTTTTAGATTATCATCGTCACAGGATGCTTCAAAGTATAGGTTGATGTTTCATTATGAATTTAAAAAGCCATTATGAAATGAAAAGGTTATATTCATTAAATAATATTGTGCCTTACTAGAATTTATTTTATCTAAATTGCAATTATCACGAGACATGAATATCACGTGCAAGCATAATCGACTTACCATGCAGCATGAATTTCAGAATCTAAGTGCTTGTCACAAAAAAAAAAAAAAAAAGAACCCCATGTACGACAAATATCCACCATATTACAATCGATTTGGGGTCAGATGTTAGATTTGATGACATTAATTTATATATGAAATAGTCAGTTGATATGGTTGATTGAATGTTAATATAATAATATTATAGTAAGAGTATTATGAATGTTTTTGTTATTAGGAGTTAAATTTTATTTTGTTTTTTAGATGTGATAATATCATTTTGGTAGAAATAATTTTAGTTAGAGAAACTTTTGATAGTCATTTTATGAAATTACGAGCTATTCATAAATTGATATAAAGGAATTAAAGGATTTGTGTTTGTCATATTCCTAGAGCTCATAACACAGTTGCAGATTTCTTGGTCAAGCATGCTGTCACAGGTTTCACAGGTAACTAGGTGTTTAAAGAACCCCACATTCTGTGCAAGAGCTAGTTCAAAAAGAATATTATGAGTTTTTGATTTCCTAGTTGCTTTTGTAATTTCTCAAAGTTATTTTATTCACCAAAAAAAATTGTCCCTTTTACTTTAAAAATGAGTAAATTAATCTCTATATAATAAATTCAAGAGTAAATTGATTATTTTTATTAAAAGAATTCATCTATCTTTACTATTAAGAATTGGCGTGACTGGCAAAATAATCAAACAGTTATATGTGGCATGCCACTTGTACCTCATGCTAACGTACAATGACCAATTTTTAACGAAATGACTAGTTTATTCTTTGATCTAATGTACATGGACTAACTTGACCATTCTTTTAAATTAAAGAGAGCGAAACATAATCTGACTCTTAATACAAAAATTTTACGATACTTTTAAATAATATTATATTTAGAGACAAACAAACATATTAAATTTATGCGCAAATCATTCATTGTCGGCAACTGTATTTCAATACACTATTCTAATTTCTAAATAATCAGAATTCAACCTTAGTGGATCATTTAAATTTGGAGTGGTGTGGTATGACTCGACAAACTAACCACACTAATTAGTAAATTAATGATTGATTAACCTTAACTTCCTAGTGGCCTAACTTTTATACGTCCACCTCCCAAGTATGCATGGCTGTTTTAAGGGAGTGTATTAAATATGAATATTTGTATAAAAACGTTTAAAAAAATTATTAAATTTACATATTGGAATAATATCTTTTTTTCGATTTCATGGTTGGTTTAAGTTTAATTTCATCAGTTATTTAATGGATTCATATATCATTTAGTATTTAAGTTTGATATTTTTTAATATAGTATTTGTGTTATTTTTTTTAATTTGGTATCTATATTTGAAAAAAGTTATATATTTTTGTGTCCAAAAGTAATAGTGTTAATTTTTTTAGTAATTAATTATGGTTTTAGGGTTGATTCGATGTATTAAGTTTGAAACTTTCTTGATTTGTTAATAGAATAAATTTAATATAACTATGAAATTTGTTCAATTTTGCATTTAATTTGTCAAATGTAGTCCAATAATTATGGTTTAATTCAGGTTTTAGAGTTGAATTTATGAAAGTTAATTGCTAATATTATTAGCTAATTATGATTTTTTATGAAATCAACTCTAAAACTCAAATTAAATACTAAAATTGTTAAAAATGTATAATTTTGTCAAATAAAAATATCACATTTGACAAAAAAAAAACATAAGTACAACATTAGAAAAAAAGGAACAAGTTAATGTACCAAATTATGTTTTAAGTCTTATTTAATTGACTACATATTTATTTTAAATTAAATAATTGATCTAGAGTGAAATTGAATTAAGAGATAATAAATTTTAATAATTTGAAATAAAACTACACGTATTTTAATAGAGCAAAAATATTATTGAGTTAAAAATTAATTAGAAATCCAAAATTCCCATATTTTACCCATTTGGGCAAGTAGGATCAGAAGCCTAAAAGCAACACCTGCTTGCTTGTGTCACACAAGTAGGATCGACAGCGGCATGCTGGTCAGTTTGGCTGGCTAGGAACGAGTTGGTGTTTGACAGGAAGTGGCCTACAATGAACAGTTTGGTTTTTCACTCCAAGTTGCGGGCATTGATGAGGGTTAGGTCTGTACAAGATTGTTAGGAACTAGGTATGAATTGATTTTTTAAGAGAAAATTAGTAAAGAAGAAGCTAAACAATATCTGGAAAATAATTCTGTTTGACTCTATTATTTCATCTCATCCTTTCTCTTCTTTGATGAGTGTTTATATAAGCTTGGATAACTGCTCTTATGAATAACTACTCTTAACAACTTTACTGACTTCTTTAACAGACTAACAGCCTAGCTATATGAGCCTTAACATTCACCCAGCTTCTCCGTGGGCAAGACTCGAAGAAGATTACAAAAATGTGCAAATCATGTTGCCGAAAGTGGCTTGGTAAAAATATCAGCTACTTGATCACAGGCAGGAACCTTTCATTCCATAACAGACCCATCTGCCACTTTCTCTCATACAAAAAACAGGTCCAGCTCAACGTGCTTGAACTTAGAATGTAAACCAGGGTTAGTTGCAATAGGTACTGCACCGGAGCTATCGCACCAAATCGTAGGAGTATCATCTGACTTGACCTGTAGTTCTTGAAGTAACGAAAGGAGCCAGGTAACTTCGCTAGTAGCTACCGTAAGGCTTCGGTATTCTGCCTCAGCCGTAGACCGAGCGACCACTTTTTGTTTCTTAGACCCCCAAGAAACAGGAGTGGATCCAAAATAAACACAGAACCCGAAAGCTGACCTACTATTATCAAAATCGAGCCTCCAATTGGCGTCGGCATAGGCACTCAGTGATAAATGAGTGGACGGCCGAAAGACAATTCCAAATTCAATGGTACCGCAAAATGCGTTTCAGGGCAGCCATGTGAACATTGGTAGGGCTATGCATGAATTGACATATCCGGTTCACAGCGTAAGTAATGTCAGGACGAGTAAACACCACGTACTGAAGCGCTCCTGCAAGGCTTCTATACTCAGTTGGATCCACTAAACTTTTCACCATCGTTTTTGGATACTGTGGAGCAGCTCACCATTGGTGTGTGAACACTCTTTGCATTCGTCATCGAAGCTCGGTCAAGAATATCCCGTATGTATTTTGTCTGACACAAATGGAGACACCCTAATGTGTTCCGACTAACTTCGTGTAACACCCCATAACTCGAGTCCATCGCCAGAATGGGTTATGAGGCATTACCTATCCAAACCCAACCCTGGACTGGCATACATATGTATAAATCATGCTTCCGTGATTTAAAAGTACTAAGTTAAATAAACTACGTTCACATGACTTTCAAATTTTAAAATTCATCATCAAACATACTTTAATTATAACAATACAACATAGCTGATCAAGCAAAAACCACTTTTGTATATAAATAGCCAATATCGCACATACATGTAATTAATCAAACCATTTGACATCCTATTTTATTTCATCTTCTAAGCAACAACCCAAGTACATTAGAGTTAATTTACTAAAAACCATTCAATAGGCCGAATATGCCCAATTATTTCATAACCGATGTTCCAAATCTAATACACATTTTATCAATGAAATATACATAGTATCTCACGGCATTATTACACATATACTAGGCTTAATCATAATAGTTTAGCTACTTTCATATGACTTAATACATGTATAACTTGCAAATATTCCAAACAAAAGTTGGCCAAAATACATAGAGTAGGATATTATCACCTCATAAGTTGACATGCGATTCATACTTTTAATTGTACATAAAATTTATTTATTTACCAAATTCTATCATAAGCTTTATTCATATCCTCATTTATGCATCCATGTATATGACATAAATGATATCTTAAGGAAAAATTTTCTAAAACCATCTCACGGCAAAACCGAACATAGATAAGTATTATCATCATGATCAACTATTTATGTTCGACCCCAAACCCCTGTTCGACCCCAAACCCCAAACATAAGAGTAAAGCCATATTTGCATGGCCATTTATACATCATATACAAATTATCTCAAGAGAGTAATTTAGCCTATACATGCCATAGACCTTAAGTTCGAATACAAAAAGGTACCAAATTTGATGATAATGTGATTGACTTTGAGATGATCCCCGAGCTCGAGCTTCTACTTCAAAATCTAAGGAACAAAAGCATCAACACACCAAGTAAGCTATTATAGCTTAGTAAGTCATAAGCAAAAAGAAGTATATAATTAACCGAGCAATTTTAATAGTTTCTAAATGACTCAACTTCTATCTTTGATCACTTGCAATATAAAAAACACACCTTATGCCATCATTAACTAATATTGTACTTACTTACCATCCGAACAAACCGAATGTCTACATGATACATAACCAAACCAAGATGACTCATTCAATACAAAACATCCGTACCTGTATTACCATTCCCGTAACGTATCGCTCACACAGAGTTGTTACTACACTTTCGCACACATATTGCTAATCTTCCATAACGTATCGCTCACTTAGAGCCGTTACTACACTTTCGCACACATAGTGCTAATCTTCCGTAACGTATTGCTCACTTAGAGCCGTTACTACACTTTCGCACACATAGTGCTAATCCTCCGTAACGTATCGCTCACTTAGAGCCGTTACTTAACCATTTCCCACACACAGTGCCGATTTGTAACCCCACTTAATTATAATATATGACTTCACATCTATCACACTTAACATACATATTTATACACATTCAACCCAAAAATATTTATTCCATCCAAATATATTCGTCGTTCATACCTATGGCAACATATCTTTATATCTACCCCAACTATCCAAGACATTCCAATATATATATATTCGGCAATCACATTGAATATCAACCTATCCTATTCAGCAACTTCAAAGATATATATATATATATATATATATATATAAATGTATGTCCTGAACTCATATCCGTATAGTTATCATGTATCTATGAATCCACATTAACTTGACCACCAAGTATGTAATACCATATTGCCATATTCGGCCATATTGAAAAATGAAGGCATTCATGTCACTTAAATAAGTATATATATATATATATCTAAAGATCTTTCACATTAGTCCAATTGCTTAAGGACTTACCTTGGAAGTCGATAGATTTGAATTTTTCCGGCTATTCGATTGCTTTAGCTTTCCCCCGGTCTAGCTCCTTCTCTTTTTGTTCACGATCTTAGGAGCACATGCAATGTCCGGCCATGGAAGTTTTAAAATTCTTCTTCTTCTTCCCTTTGTTTTCGTGAGAATTGGTGAGGAAGATGAAAGAGATAAAATAAAAAATGTATTTTTTTATTCTTTATTATTCTTTATCCAGTTTCATAACATAAAATATTAAATTAAAGATTTCCATTAACAAAAATAAATTATCATATAAATATTTCCTCATCATTGCCGTCCACTACTTAAGTTCTTTTTTTTTTTTAAATATTTTTGGGTTATTTTCCATGCAAACCCCCTTCTTTTGATACTACACTTAAATCAAACCTTTCAATCTATTTAATGTTACCTATTTACTTTACCTATTAGATCCTTTCTCTTAATTCAAACATATTAAACAATCAAATTCATACAATTCAACACATATAGCACATCAAATATATAAATATTATGAGATTTCTGACTCGGATTCGTGGTCCCGAAACCACCGTTTCGGTTAGGGTCGTATTTGGGCTGTTACAACCCCCTCCTAAAAAGAAATTTTCGTCCCCGAAAATCTTACCGACGAATAAATGCGGATAAAGTTCTTTCATCGATTCCTTAGTCTCCCAGGTTGCTTCCTCAACCCCGTGTTTAAGCCACAGTACTTTAACTAGCTCTATTTTCTTATTCCGCAACTCTTTCACTTCACGAGCTAATATGCAAATCGGTTCCTCTTCATAAGTCAAATCAGACTGAATCTTGATTTCTGCTGGACTAATCACGTGAGAGGGATCGGATCTGTATCATCGAAGCATCGACATGTGGAACACATCATGGATTCTGTCTAGCTTAGAGGGTAACTTCAATCTATACGCCACTGGCCCGATACGCTCAACAATTTTATACGGCCCAATGAACCTCGGACTCAACTTTCCTTTACGGCCAAATCTAATTATCTTTTTCCATGGTGAAACTTTTAAAAACACCCTATCACTAATCTGAAACTCAATGTCCTTACGTTTCAAGTCTGCGTAAGATTTTTGACGATCCGAGGCTGCTTTCAAACTATCACAAATTACGGCCATTTTCTGCTCAGCTTCTTTGACCAAATCAACCCCGTGTATTTTGTTTTCATCGAGCTCGGTCCAGAACAGTGGTGTACGGCATTTACGGCGTACAGAGCTTCGTAGGGAGCCATTTTGATACTAGATTGAAAGCTATTATTATAAGCGAATTCAATCAAAGACAAGTATCGCTCCCACGTGCCTTCGAACTCGAGAATGCAACATCTCAACATATCCTCGAGCATTTGGATAACACGCTCAAATTGACCATCCGGTTGAGGATGAAAAGCCGTACTAAAATGTTACTTAGTACCCAAGGCGTCCTGTAATTTCTTCCAAAATCTAGATGTGAATCTCGGATCTCTATCCGACACAATAGAAACAGGTACTCCGTGTAATCGTACGATCTGTGATATGCATAACTCTGCCAATTTATCAAGGGAGAAATCCGTACGTACCGGGATGAAATGGGCTAATTTCGTCAATCTGTCGACTATTACCCAAATTGAATCCTTTTTACTCGATGTCATGGGCAAACCCGATACAAAATCCATCATAACACGATCCCACTTCCATTCTAGTATCATGATCGGTTGTAGCAACCCCGATGGCACTTGATGTTCGGCTTTCACTTGCTGGCATATTAAGCATTTCGACACATAATTCGAGATGTCACGTTCATCCCGTGCCACCAGAGAATTGTTTCAGATCGTTATACATTTTTGTGCTACCCGGATAAATCGAAAATCTACTGCTATGAGCTTCATCACAAATCATACGAATCAATTCAGGATTCTTCGGTACACAAATCCGATTCTTGAACCGTAAACATCCTTCAGCATCTATTTGAAAGTCTGAATCAGCACCTGAGTCACACTGGCTTTTCTTTGTTTTCAAAACATCATCAACGTCTTGAGCTTCTCGAATTTGCTGTTCAAGCAATGGTCTCACTTTCAACTCAGCATTGATCATACCATCCTCGGTCATATCTATATCTATATTCATTGCACGTAACGCAAATAACGACTTTCGGCTAAGTGCGTCCGCGACCACATTCGCCTTTCCTGGGTGATAATCAATCACAAGCTCATAGTCCTTCAATAATTCTAACTACTGCCGCTGCCTCAAATTCAGATCTTTTTGAGTCATTAAATACTTCAAACTTTTATGGTCCGAGAAGACGTGGTATTGTTCACTGAATAAATAGTGACGCCAAATCTTCAAAGCAAAGACTATAGCGGCCAATTCAAGGTCGTGCGTAGGATAATTTCTCTCGTGTGGCTTTAACTGTCTCGAAGCATAGGCTACGACTTTACCGTCCTGCATTAATACACAACCCAGCCTATTTAGAGATGCATCACTGAAGATCACGAACTCTTTACCCGATTCTGGCTGAACGAGTACAGGAGCTTCCGTTAACAGGGTCTTCAGTTGATCAAAACTCTTTTGACATCTTTCTGACCACTCAAATTTTACATCCTTCTGAAGTAGCTTTGTCATCGGAGAGGCTATCATAGAAAACCCTTTTACGAAGCATCTATAATATCCAGCAAGTCCGAGAAAACTACGAATCTCGGAAACTTTCCGAGGGGGTTTCCAATCAAGTATGGCTGAAACTTTACTCGGGTCAACCCGAATGCCTGATGCTGAAATAATGTGTCCCAGAAAATTAACTTCATTCAACCAAAATTCGCATTTGCTGAATTTCACGTATAATTGTTTTTCACGCAAAATCTGTAGTACTAATCTCAAATGCTCAGCGTGCTCGGTTTCGTCTCGCGAATAGATCAATATATCATCAATAAATACCACAATAAACCGATCTAAATAAGGTTTGAATATTCTATTCATCAGATCCATAAAAACGGCAGGGGCGTTAGTGAGCCCGAATGGCATCACTAAAAACTCGTAGTGACCGTATCTTGTTCGAAAGGCAGTCGTCTGTATGTCTGATTCTCTAACTCGCAGCTAATAATACCCCGACCTCAAATCAGTTTTTAAGAATACCGAGGCTCTCTTAAGCTGATCGAATAAATCATTAATACGTGGCAACGGGTATTTGTTCTTTACAGTTACCTTATTGAGCTGTCGATAATCAATACACATTCTCAAGGTCCCGTCTTTCTTTCTCACAAATAAAACGGGTGCACCCCAGGGAGAAAAACTTGGTCGGGCGAAACCTTTATCCGTCAACTCTTGCAACTGAACCTTTAATTCTCTTAGTTCGGTCGGTGCCATTCTATATGGAGTTATCGAGATCGGGGTAGTCCCTGGCGTTAGCTCAATACTAAATTCCACCTCACATTCTGGTGGTAATCCCGGTAATTCCTCCGGAAATACATCCGTATATTCACTAACCACAGGTACTGACTCAATCCTCCTTTCTGCTACCTTCGTGTCAATCACGTACGCAATATAAGCTCCACAACCCTTTCTCAAATATTGTCGAGCCGACATTGAAGATATCACAGTAGGTAGTCCATTCAAGTCCGCAGATTCAATTCGGATCCTCTCATTATTCTAGCATATCAAATCAATAGTCCTTCGTCTACAATTTACTACCGCATCATGAACTGTCAACCAATCCATACCGAGAATGATGTCGAACTCATCAAAAGGCAATAGCATCAGATCAGCCGGAAAGCACATGTCTCGAATCTTCAATGGGCAGTTATTACACACTTTGTCAACTAATACCCACCGACCCAGAGGGTTTGAAACCCGAATTACAAACTCAGTAGACTCAACAGGTAGAGTCTTACTGGATGCTAATGCTTCACACATATACGAGTGAGTCGAGCCGGGATCAATCAAGGCAATTACATTAGTATCAAAAAGAGTAAAAATACCGGTAATGACATCGGGGGATGAATCCTCCTCTCTAGCACGGATGGCGTAAGCTCTAGCTGGTACATGAGCATCTGATCGAACAAGCGCATCTGAAGCCCCCCTCTGAGACCACTCCTACCTCCCCCAAAACGAGATGATCTACCTCGAGCAGTAGCGCCGCTCGGTCTCGCATCCTGGACAGTACCTCTTCCAGCGGTCTTCGGGCAATCTCGAATGAAGTGATCTTGTGAGCCACACTTTTAACACGTGCGAGAAATAGATTTACACCAACACTCTCCATGATGTCGTCTGCCACACTGTCGACACTCTGGTTTGCTCAATTTCTCATTATCCACACTTGCAACTGATGTAGCCCGAGAACTCACTGGCGGCCGTTCTTGTATAGAAATCCCGGTGTTAGGATTGAATCGACCACCGTCATTCTTAAACTTCTTCATAGACATCTGTGAAAATTTTCTTGCGGACCTCTTTCGAGTGTCTTTAGATTCAAGCTCGACTTTTTGTTTTTCCTTTCCCAGTTCTTTAGCTTTACAAGCTCGTTCAACCAGCACAACAAACTCATCAATTCCCAGAACACCAGCCAGAAGCTTTATATCCTCGTTTAAACCATCTTCGAATCTCCGGCACATAGCAGCTTCTGACGAAACGCACTCGCAAACATAGCGACTAAGTTGCACAAATTTACGCTCATATTCGGTTACAGTCATGCGGCCCTATTTGAGCTCGAGGAATTCTTTGCGCTTAGAGTCAATAAAGCACTGGTTTATATATTTCTTACGGAATTCTACTTGAAAGAAGTCCCAGGTAACCCTTTCTTTCGGGACAACTGACACGAGCGTATTCCACCAGTAGTAGGCAGAATCCCGTAACAAGGATATAGCACACTTCAAACATTCATCGGGGGTGCAGGACAGTTCGTCGAATACACGAATGGTGTTATCGAGCCAAAATTTGGCTCTCTCCGCATCGTCATCATCCTCAGCTCTAAATTCCTGAGCTCCGTGTTTCCTAATGCGGTCAATCAGAGGTTTAGTCACTCTGTCAAGATTAGCAACTGGAGGTACCCTAGGTGTTACTGGGGGTACATTCGGATCTTGAGGGAGTTGAACAGCCGGAGTGGTTCGTAAGTAATGACTGAACCAATCATTCATCATATTATAGAAGGCCTACTTTACCCTCTCATCTGGACCACTCGCAGCAGGTCCAGGTTCTTCTGGCGCGGTCCCTTGCTCGGAAACAGGCGCCACACTCTCGACATCATCAACTAATGCTTGCTCGGGATCCGGATCCATTACTATATGGAAGAAACAATTACATTTATCAGTCAGAAGTCATTACATTATCTTATCACAAAATATGGCATGTATAGGTAGACCTTTACGCGCTACGTTAATCCAAGAACCGACTAAACCGTAGCTCTGATACCAATCAAATGTAACACCCCATAACCCGAGTCCGTCGCCAGAATGGGTTATGAGGCATTACCTATCCAAACCCAACCCTGGACTGGCATACATATGTATAAATCATGCTTCCGTGATTTAAAAGTACTAAGTTAAATAAACTACGTTCACATGACTTTCAAATTTTAAAATTCATCATCAAACATACTTTAATTATAATAATACAACATAGCTGATCAAGCAAAAACCACTTTTGTATATAAATAGCCAGTATCGCACATACATGTAATTAATCAAACCATTTGACATCCTATTTTATTTCATCTTCTAAGCAACAACCCAAGTACATTAGAGTTAATTTACTAAAAACCATTCAATATGCTGAATATGCCCAATTATTTCATAACCGATGTTTCAAATCTAATACACATTTTATCAATGAAATATACATAGTATCTCACGGCATTATTACACATATACTAGGCTTAATCATAATAGTTTAGCTACTTTCATATGACTTAATACATGTATAACTTGCAAATATTCCAAACAAAAGTTGGCCAAAATACATAGAGTAGGATATTATCACCTCATAATTTGACATGCGATTCATACTTCTAATTGTACATAAAATTTATTTATTTACCAAATTCTATCATAAGCTTTATTCATATCCTCATTTATGCATCCATGTATATGACATAAATGATATCTCCAGGAAAAATTTTCTAAAACCATCTCATGGCAAAACCGAACATAGATAAGCATTATCATCATGATCAACTATTTATGTTCGACCCCAAACCCCAAACATAAGAGTAAAGCCATATTCGCATGGCCATTTATACATCATATACAAATTATCTCAAGAGAGTAATTTAGCCTATACATGCCATAGACCTTAAGTTCGAATACAAAAAGGTACCAAATTTGATGATAATGTGATTGACTTCGAGATGATCCCCGAGCTCGAGCTTCTACTTCAAAATCTAAGGAACAAAAGCATCAACACACCAAGTAAGCTATTATAGCTTAGTAAGTCATAAGCAAAAAGAAGTATATAATTAACCGAGCAATTTTAATAGTTTCTAAATGACTCAACTTCTATCTTTGATCACTTGCAATATCAAAAACACACCTTATGCCATCATTAACTAATATTGTACTTACTTACCATCCGAACAAACTGAATGTCTACATGATACATAACCAATCCAAGATGACTCATTCAATACAAAACATCCGTACCTGTATTACCATTCTCGTAACGTATCGATCACACAGAGCCGTTACTACACTTTCGCACACGTAGTGCTAATCTTCCATAACGTATCGCTCACTTAGAGTCGTTACTACACTTTCGCACACATAGTGTTAATCTTCCGTAACGTATCGCTCATTTAGAGCTGTTACTACACTTTTGCACACATAGTGCTAATCCTCCATAACGTATCGCTTACTTAGAGCCGTTACTTAACCATTTCCCACACACAGTGCCAATTTGTAACCCCACTTAATTATAATATATGACTTCACATCTATCACACTTAACATACATAATTATACACATTCAACCCAAAAATATTTATCCCATCCAAATATATTCATCGTTCATACCTATGGCAACATATCTTTATATCTACCCCAACTATCCAAGACATTCCAATATATATATATTTGGCAATCACATTGAATATCAACCTATCCTATTCAGCAACTTCAAAGATATATATATATATATATAAATGTATGTCCTGAACTCATATCCGTATAGTTATCATGTATCTATGAATTTACATTAACTTGACCACCAAGTATGTAATACCATATTGCCATATTCGGCCATATTGAAAATTGAAGGCATTCATGTCACTTAAATAAGTATATATATATATATATATATATATATCTAAAGATCATTCACATTAGTCCAATTGCTTAAGGACTTACCTTGGAAGTCGATAGATTTGAATTTTTCTTGCTATTCGATTGCTTTAGCTTTCCCCCAGTCTAGCTCCTTCTCTTTTTGTTCATGATCTTAGGAGCACATGCAATGTCCGGCCATAGAAGTTTTAAAATTCTTCTTCTTCTTCCCTTTGTTTTCGTGAGAATTGGTGAGGAAGATGAAAGAGATAAAAAAATGTATTTTTTTTATTCTTTATTATTCTTTATCCACTTTCATAACATAAAATATTAAATTAAAGATTCCCATTAAAAAAATAAATTATTATATAAATATTTCCTCATCATTGCCGTCCACTACTTAAGTTCTTTTTTTTAAATATTTTTGGGTTATTTGCCATGCAAACCCCCTTCTTTTGATACTACACTTAAATTAAACCTTTCAATCTATTTAATGTTACCTATTTACTTTACCTATTAGATCCTTTCTCTTAATTCAAACATATTAAACAATCAAATTCATACAATTCAACACACATAGCACATCAAATATATAAATATTATGAGTTTCTGACTCGGATTCGTGGTCCCGAAACCATCGTTCCGGTTAGGGTCGTATGTGGGCTGTTACACTTCGATCCTAAGGAAATAGGGTAGATCACCCTTATCCTTGAGCGAAAATTTATCATTTAGTAATCGAACAAACTGATTAATTTCGGTAGCCAGATTCCCAGTAATAATAATGTCATCGACATACACCAAGACATAGAGAGTAGAGTCAGCATGGATTTGAACAAACAAGGACGCATCAGACTTTGTAAAGACGAATCCAATAGACATAAGGAACTGTTTCAACTTTTCAAACCAGGAACGAGGTGCTTGACGGGACTATATAAAGCTTTCTTTAGGCGATACACAAGCGGTTTACCAGACGAATCAGACTGAACATAACCTGGAGGTTGTTGCATAAACACTTCAGTATCCAAATCCCCATTTAAAAAAGCATTATTCACATCGACCTGTCGGAGAGACCACCCTCTAAACACGGCAATGGATAGAATAATACGAATAGTAGTGGGCTTGACAACTGGACTAAATGTTTCTTTGAAGTCATAACCAGGCACCTGAGAACAGCCTTTGGCTACCAATCTGGCCTTTCGCCGAGCAATAGTACCATTAGGATTTCTCTTAATCTTGAACAACCACTTGCACCCGATGATCTTGTGATTTGATGGAAGAGGAACAAGCTCCTAGGTAGAGTTGCGAATAAGGGCATCATACTCGGCCTGGGCAGCAGCACACCACTCAGTAGAAGACAATGCCTCCTCTATTGTAGACGGCTCTATAGCTTCAACGTTCATAGCTTTGGGTTTGAAAATTCTAGCCTTAGCTCGAGTCACCATCGGATGAGTATTAACACCTCTCATAAGTCTGTATAAACCAGGAGCAATATCACCATCAGGTGGAAGAAGAACTATCGGATGTATGTTGTAATTGGCCCATTTTGCTCGGGCCCATACAAAATCCAAAAAACAAAAAAATAAAAATAATAAATCAAATAATGTCCCGTTATAGTCCATTTTACAAAATCCAGTTACAAAACCATTGACCCCATTACAGTAGCCCAATACCCTTTACAGTAGCCCAATATCCATTACTAAACAGATCACCCGAAACCCAGCTAACCTACAAACCCAATCCTAACCTAGCCCAACAAATTACACGGCCCAATGGCCCAAATTTGTTTCCAGAAACTGGAAACCCCAAACCCTAGGGTTTCCCTAGGCGCCGCAAGTGCTGCAGACACCAGCCTCGGTCACGCCGCCAGTGGCGCCGCAGCTTGCATAAATCCCCCTATCGCCGCCGCATTATTCGTCTTTCACCTGCAAAAAAGGAAAGAAGGGAGCAGCAAATAGGGCAAAACGGGATAAAATTCTTATATTCCTTTTTTATTTTTTATTTTCGGGGCTATAAAACCCCAAATAACAACCTGTAATAGAAGGATACAAGAAAATAAAAAAAGCAAATCAGAAAAGAAAAAGTTTTCTTTCATTCTTTTTTCCCAAATCTATTTCTCTTTCTTTCAAAGGTTTTTTTTTTCACATAAAAGTTTTAAAAGAAAATATAAAAAAAGGAAAAGGAAACCTACTTTTTTTTTGTAATTTCAGCCACCGTACACGGTGGCCGACGACGGCGACGAACAGCGGCATCGGGAAGGTCCGGCGACTGGACCTTGGCCAACATTCAGGCCAAGGAGAGAGCATTTAGAATTTTTTTTCCTCTCCTCTACTGGAGAATGAGGTTTCAAAAAAAAAAACCTATCTTTTATACCCCCACCAAACGGCGTTGTTTTGAAAATGGGGGTCAGAGGCCAAAACGACGTCATTTTGGGCCTCTGACCCGCAATCCGACCCGCACGGGGGGAACGATCCTCGTGTTTTCTTATTTTGGGCTAATATCCCAATTTAATTATTTAATTATTTATTTTTTAAACCCTTTTATTTTTATTTTTTTATTATTTGTACCTTATATCTTATTATATTATTTTTATTAAGATTCTATATTATTTCTATTTTTTTTAAATTTGTATAATGTATATTATTTAAATTAAATTATTAATAGTACAAAGTTTTTTTTGATTATTTTAATACGTACTATTAAATTATTACTATGTATTATTCATACTAGATTATTTTATTTAGTTTAATGTTAGTTTTATATATTACATATTATTTTATAACTTATATATTATTTATTATATTATGAATTTTGAAATTTTGTATATTATATAGTATTATATTATATATTTTTTTAAAACTTTATTTTGTATAAAATTTATTTGAATATTAGCATATATTATCATTATTATTATTATTATTATTATTATTATTATTATTATTTTTAATATACTTTTACTATTACTGTTATTTTTATATTATTACTACTATTAATTTCAATATTATTACTATTATTTTATTATTATTAGTACTATTTTTATTTTTAATATTACTTTTGTTATTATTTTCATTTATTATTTATATTATTATTACTATTATTATCACTAATTTAGTAGTATTTTACTATTATAATTATTATTTTATATTACTACTACTATTATTTTACTCTATTATTATTATTATTATTATTATTATTATTATTATTATTATTAGTTATTTTATTATTAACATTATTATGCTATTTTTGTTATTATCATTATTTTTATTATTACTAATATTTTTTATTATTTATTTTTTATTTTTCGTTTACTAATATATTTTATTATTATTTTTTACTATTATAATTATTCTATATATATATATATATATTTCTCATTTTTGTTACTATTTTCTTTTATTTTATTTCAGTTGTCTATCTTGCCTTTGCTTTATTGTATTTTATTTCTGCCTTTATTGTTATTATATTTTATCGTCATCATGTCGTTACACAAACTAGCATTGTAAATCGATTTACACTTTATTTTAAATTCATTTTCCATTTCGTTACGATCACATTATATTTTCAAAATAAGCAAACACTTCGTGTTCTAAGGTTGAAAGAAATCGTACCCTAACTTACTGGGTTTCGATTTTCCTCTTCGAGTCCAAAGAACCTATTACTTTCTTTTTAAAAGTTAAATAAAAACTTATTCTCGAGAATTCAAAATTGTCGTGTCCTAACTCACTGGATATGACGTTATGTTATCTCGAGATAAGGATTTTAGAAAACAAGGCAATGTTTCGTGTTTGGAAGTTCGAGAAATTGTGCCCTAACGTGCTGGGTTTTAGTTTTTCGTACATCCAAATAACTAAATATCCTTTTAATTTCGTGTTTTGGGACATTAAGGAACAATCTTAGTTTCGGGGTTTAAAATGTCGCACCCTAACGTACTAGGTGTGATATTTTATCCTTTTGGAACAAAAGAGTCTTAATATTCCCAAAACGGGTTATATAAACATTCTTTAAAAGAAATTGAATTTTAAAATCTTCTCGACCTAAGGACATTAACTAATCAATTAGGTACCAATTTTTGGGCGTTACGAGGGTGCTAACCCTTCCTTGTACGTAACAGACTCCCGAACCCGTTTTCTTGTATTTCATGGACCAAAATCAACATTTTCAAATAAAACGTTTTTTAAGGTGATCCAATCACACCTAAGTAAAAAAGGATTGGTGGCGACTCCATTTTCATTTTAAAGTCGATCCCCGTTTGTTCAAAACTTATAAAAATGGTTTCAACATATGTCAACATTTCCTTTAGGTCGGGGTAAATCAATAGTATCACTAGGACTCGATTCAGGCATGTCCGTAAGGCTAGTCGGAATCGAGTCAGACGAAGACGAAACATTTCCAGCGGACGACGAACTAGAGAAATTTAACGACTCTGTTAAGGGTTCCACTAGGCAAGTGGATACTTTCCGAATGAGGGGAATAATCGTCGAAACAGTTACCCCAGATTCCAAAGTCGGGCTTTCGGAGTTATTTATAGAGTTAGACGATAAGAATTTACTCTCACCAAACACAACATGTCTTGACACACCAACCTTACCACTCAGAAGAAGACATTGACATCCTTTGTGTTGAGTACTATAACCCAAAAAGATGGAAGGTTGTGATCTAAACTCCAGCTTGTGTATCGTATAGGGACGTAAGTAAGGATAAAAGCAATAGCCAAACACTCGTAAATGATCATAGGTAGGATCATGACCATACAGAGCCGTAAAAGGAGACTTTCCTTGTAGAACCATAGTGGGAAGGTGATTGATAAGATGCACCGCACAACAAAACGCGTAGCCCTAGTATTCCATGGATAGATTTGCTTGAGCTAATAAAGTGATGCCCATTTCCACAATGTGTCGATGCTTGCGTTCAGCAATTCTGTTTTGTTCAGAAGTATAGGGACACGTTAACCGATGAGTAATTCATTGAGATGCTAGAACAGACGTAAATGCCCAATACTTTCCACCCCAGTCACTTTGAAGTTGTTTGATGGGTTTGCCAAACTGTGTCTTAATTAGTTGCTAGAAGCGAACAAAACATTCTAAATCCTAAGACTTTTGACTTAGAAGATAGATCCATGTAAACCTAGTGCATGCATCAATAAACAACACGTAGTACCATTTATTTTCACTGGCTACGGCTCCGGGACCTCACAGATAAAATACAATCAATTCAAATGGTTGATATTCAGTAGTAGACACAGAGAATGGCAATTTATGTGACCTTCCTTTTTGACATGCAATACAGATACCACCAACACAACCTTTAGTAAAATTGATATTACATTTTTCTAAGACACTCTTAACAACAGAAACAGATGGATGGTCAAGACGATTATGCCACAGGTCAAACACAGAACAGTCCACAACTTTATTTTGAACCTTCGTGTGAGCAGTGATCGGAGCTTCAGTAGGCACCGAAAAGTGATATAACCTGTCACATATGTGGACCTTTAGTAGGATCGCCCTCGTCTTTATGTCCTTGATAACACAATATGTAGGATGAAACTCAAAAAACACTTCATTATCATTAGCAAATTGCGATTGGAGATTCCTTCGTCTACTTGGCACACACAACAGATTTGATAAGCGAAGTAATCTAGATGGAGTGGGTAAAAAACCATTACTAACCGACGAAATCTGAGCAGGGTTGCCATTACCCATTAAAAGAGAAGACATACCTGAGTATGTTGTGGTGTCACGAAGCGCCGTCGGATCCCGACAGACATGATGACTTGCACTCGAATCAAGATACCAGGACGCGGTACCGATAGGCATGGGAATATAAGAATTATTTCCACCATCATTAGAGCCTACTTGAGCAGTGTTAATGTGAGACCCGGACGTGTCAGAAAAATCAGAGGTATGTAGATCACTGAGTCAAGGAAGTCCAATACATGGATCGGAGCCTGTATACATCTGGGCTCGTGGTTTTGTGGGCTATAGAACTGAGGCACCACCCACCATTGCAGCATTTGGCCCGTTATTGCACAGCCTTTGTCCATAAGGCACCCTAATTGGCTGCCCAATTTCACGCCTAACTTAGCCAGATTCATGCCCAATAACATGTGGCCCAAACGGCCTGGATATATTGTTGGCCTGGACATAATGTGGCCCACGTGCCATCTGCCCATAATAATGGTCGGCCACTCCATGATTCTGACCCATATGAAGCTTATTTTGACCATCAAACAATTTATTTTGACAGGCCATCCCATAATTTTGACCCACATCAATTTTATTTTGACAAAAAATAAATGGACTTTGACCATCATTGGGATAATAACTCACCCTAGGTTATTTGAACCTCCATTCGGCACCTTCATATCTCCCAGACATGGCATCGCCGTCACCCACATCAGAGTGGAACCCATGCGACGCGGTTGGACCGTTTTGATGCACCACCGGAGGCGTCGATGGCGAGAGGTCAGAATCCTTGTGATAACGGTAGTAACACTGTTGGGCTAGATGTCCAAACCGAGAGCATATTTGGAACTGGATCCGAGGCCGAAACGACCTCCCACGGCCACGGGGTGACAAACGCCCAGCATGAAACGAACCTTCCACCATTGGAGACGGCACAGACTCAACAAGATTCGCATGGAGAGGAAGCTCCTGGGTCGCACGGTTCTGTCGATTCTTACACTCCACAAGGGCGTTGATGAGACGGTTGAAGGAGATAAGGTCGGGCGTTAGTGAGGCCGAGGAGACGACGGCCTCGAACTCCGACGACAGTCCGACAAGCATAATCTCGATTTTCTCCTCTTCCAAAATTCGTGAACCTGAGGCCTCCAGAAAAGCACACAGGTTCTTATCCGAGCAACGTAAGTTTTAACAGACATAGTACCTTTCTTTAGTGAATGTAGTTCATGTCGCAGACGCGATTGTTTGGCTCATGTGTTAGCCGCAAAGAGATCCATTGCCGTGATCCAAACGTCGCAAGCTGACTTAGCATCAGTAAAGAACGAGAGAAGAGGCGCACTGATCGTAGAGAGAAGCCACGAAGTTAAGAATCGATCTTGCTTTTTGAAGACTTGAGCCAACAGATTTGAAGCTAACGAACCGTCTGTATTCGGAACAAACCGAGCTGGTGGAGGTAACGTGCCGTCAAGTAGGCCAAGAAGATCATAGCCGTCAAGTATTAACTTCACTTGTTGCTGCCATTGCATGTAGGACTCTTTAGTGAGCTTAACAACATCATGGTGTAGAAAAGAGTTTATCACACGATCACCACTAAATGGTGTAAAACTCAACTCAACCGAGGTGGAATCGACGAAATTTGTGGTGGCCATAGATCCCAAGATCAACCGGCGACTTCTTTGATGAGTGTTTATATAAGCTTGGATAACTGCTCTTATGAATAACTACTCTTAACAACTTTACCGACTTCTTTAACAAACTAACAACCTAGCTATATGAGCCTTAACAAAGATGAACTAAGAGTGGATGAAATATCATGGTGGATTTTTCCGTTTAGAAGTTGGTGTGGCGTTAAAAAAGCTGGGATGGGTGGTAGATTTTGGTGTCCTCCGAGAAATGGATGGGTAAAATTTAATTTAAATGGTGTAGCGAATGAGGAAGAAGTCGGGTGTGGAGGGGTGTTAAGAGACTCGGATGGGGTGACAAGGGCAATATTTTCGGGTCTAGTGGTTGCAAAAGACTTCATTTCTGCCGAGGTGGGAGCGATTATAATTGCTTTGGATGTGCTTTTAGCAATGGGGTGGAAAGGTAAAAGCTCTCTAATTATTGAGCTTAGATCTAATAGGTATGTTGTTGGATTGAGAACAAAGGGTTGAGACTGTGGTTGCTGCTTCCTTTCTTCAAGGAAATTGAAAACAGGATGGTTAGAATTGACAATGTCTCCTTTGCGTTAGCTGAAAAGAATAGAAACAATTTGGCTTGTGCTCTGGCAGTTGCAGGAATAAAAAGGCCTGGTATGTTTAAGGCATAGTGGTGATTTTAATTTGTGTTATGTTGCTGTTCTTCTTCAGAAGTTTGGGTTTGTTGTTTTATGCTTTATGGTTTCTTGGTTATACGTGCTTTTGGTGTTGACTGTCGCATTCTTGTCTTTTTGAGGGCAGTTTTTCAGGAGAGGTTTGGGGGTCTTAGCGATTTGAAATTAAGATGTTCTCGTTTTGAGATTTGGTATCGTTGTATTTGGGTGTGGGACTATTTTGTGGGGGATGTTGCATCTTGTTGATTGTAACATTCTTCGCTTTTGCTTATTGTGTATTATCTCGATTGAGCGAAAAAAAAATGACTCTTGGGAGGGCAGGCCATTGATTGTTTTTTTCTTCCTCAACAAAGATATAAAATTTTATTGAAGTCTCAATGAAAACATCAAAACATAACGACAAACACACCTAAATCAATCCCAAACATACACCTAAAGGGTCTTAGTGAAAACCATTCAATGGATGTTGTAGGCATACCTACTAAATCACTAATGATAGGGAGAATTTAATGATCATGGGTTGAGTAGGGTGTGAAAAGAAAGAAAGTGAGTTTAGGCAGTCATAAATTGAATAATTTATCACCACATTGGTTGAGGCAATTAAATGAGTAATGCTATGAGCAGTGTGTATTGAATCTGGCACTACACAAATAGCATAATTGTCTTATTTAGTATTAATAATATTTTAAAACAAAGCAGTTAGGTATAATCTTTACTGATATTTTAGAGGTATGTTGGTCCATATTTGAAGATTGATCCATTTGAAAAAAGTTATCTTGAAGATTGAATTGAATTAGATAAACAATTAGACTCCTTGTTTTAAGGAGATTGAGTCAGATAATTGGGAAACATATCTTAAGGACTTTTGACTTATCTTGGACTTAATGAGAGTGATTATGATTGAGTCAGATAATCAATCTCACTTCCTAAATAGCAACTTAAAACAACATATACAATATTTTAATAAAGTCCCAAGATATTATGGAGATACCATAGATAAGTCATCAATGTAGTCTCAATCCAATCTTCTTATTTCAGAGATCTGGTTGATTGAACTAATCCAATCCAATATTCAAAATATATTACTTCAAATGGGTTGATCTTCAAACATAATTTATCACACATCCAAATATCAATAAATATTTTGTTTCTAAATATTATCAATCTCCAAATAAGACAAATTATGTGACTTAAGTAGTGCTAAGAGCTGTGGACACAGCTTGTGGCACTACGTGAGATAGTACCCTCTCAACAATTCTCCCCCTTGGTAAGTTTTGAACGAAGCCAAACAATAGGGAAACAAAAACAATTGTTAGGCAGGGATGACATAAGGGGGCAAGTAAGGGCTCTAATCCTAAAATAGTAAATTATCATTTTAATCCCTTTAAGTTTTTAAAATTATAAATTGATTTAATAGTAAAAATACACTTTAACCTCTTTAAAGAGGAAAAAAAATTAGTTTAATCTTTTTAAAATTCTAAAATAATAAATATATTTAATCTTTTTAAAATTTTATGCTTTAATTTTGGCCTGAAGATATAATTTTTAGCTTCGAATCTACGGGGAAAATCTAGCCTTAAGCAACTGGTTTATTCTATACTATATATGTCTGTGCACGACCCTTTCCGTCACTCCTAATGTCTTGTAAACATTACCACTAGGTTGAGGTTGCCTCTTTGCAACTAATCCCACCCTCCACTCATTGGTAATCTCCATATATATTTTTAAAATTTTGCCCTTTCATTTTATGTGTTCTCTGCAAAAAATATCAAATAAGTTTTATTCTCATCAACATTCATATACCATAAGTTAAAGCCAAGGGTTTTGCTTCACTTCAGTTATGGTAAAAGGTGGCGGTTGGCTCCGGTTCGAATTCACTAGTGAATGATTTTTTCTTTCCTTTAAGACCAGCATCGTTGCCCTCGTAAGCCGAAACGTTCGGCCTCGGTTCAAAATCTTCAGCAAAAGATGATGATTTCTCCTCTTTCAGATTAGCATCATCATCATAAGCAGAAACGTTTGGCCTTGGTTCGAAATCCTCAACAATAATCTTCTCTTCCTTAAGCTCAATGCCGGCAGGTGTATGGCACTTGGTTTTCTCATCGGAGCCGGCGGAGGCAGCCTTGATCCGAACAAGCTCTTCAAGAGCCTCGGGCATAGGTTGATCCTTCATTACAGCTCTCCAGTACTCCCCACCATCTTTCCTAGCAGCTGCACCGGTCCCTGCAAACTGTATCCATATAATATACATAATTAACCAGACAAGTTAACACTATAAGTAAAATTATTGTATATTAATTGACATTAGTACTTATAATTTGCTTACCAGGAGAGTGACATGAATGCAAAGAAAGGAAGGAAAGATTTCATGATTTGCAGACAATAATTATTAATGCAGCAAAGGTAAAGATTGATCGATGTATATGGACTTGTAAGATTCCTATGGAATCAATAAGCAATGAACCTCTCAATATATAGAAATTAAATATGAATATTTTAGTATTTCTGTAACATCATCATTTGCTAAGTAAGGAAAAAGGAAATCTGTAATACCAAATCAGTCGATCACTTGCAGACAAAATTATTTATTTATTATTTCACTCACGCATTAGGAAAATAATTGAGAATAATGTTTTTAGAGATATTTTTAATGTGATAAACAATATAAGCATGCTTTATATTCTTTAAAGCAAGTATGATCAATATATCCATCAATTCTGGACTCATCAAACAGTTCTAAGTTTTTTCATCTCTAAGATGAATATATATATATATATATGTTTAAAAGTATAATTATAATTATAATTGTAGGACTCTCCTACTTTCATTTCCAGCAAAGGACTTTGACGCATATATTTAGGGAGGCGAATTACAAAGCTAACACCACGATACGTAGAGAAAGTAATATCCAGAAGCTAACTGTAAGGATCCAGCAGTTAAACTCAATCGGCTTTAATATTAGTTTTTAATTTATGAAGACTTATAAAACTTAAATGATACGAATTCAAATCTTATCTAACTCTTTTTCTCACCCTTAATATTGTAATGATAAAAATAATATAATTTTTTTTAAAAAAAAAGGTTATAGAAACTAAGAACCTTAAATTGAATCTCCATTATTCTATTTACCATGTTGAGTTCTTTATCTCCATTATTATTGTGATATCCTCAAGTGAACTAAACAAATGACATTCCGAAAGAACATTAAAAAGACACTTACAGAAGGTTCTTTATCTCTCGTCTTCCAGATTGTCATCAACCGTTCAACCTCCTAATTGCGTTCTTGTAGGATCACTTGCTAGTAACGGGAACACCCCTTACATTAGGCCACCTGCTGCTATGGTCAGGCTACCTGCTAGGGTGTGCAAAAATTGGGTAAAACTGAAAAAAATTCGGTTAACCGGCTGAATTCGGTTAATCGGTCGGTTAACCGAATTAATTCGGTTGGAGGTCGGTTAATAATTTTTTAAATTTTCGGTTAACGGTTAATTCGATTCGAAACCGGTCGGTTAACCGAATTTTTTTGGTTTAACTGAAAAAATTAATAAATAAAATTATAATATATAAATAGCCCACTATTCACTCAAATCCAATCTAAAATAAACCCAATCTAATATATAAACCCAAGTACCCAACCCAATCATAAAAATTACAAATAATTTAATAAATAAAAATAAAAATCTAAAGTAAAAGTAAAAGTAAAAGTCTAAAATTAAAACAGCAACTCACGACAGAAATAAAATAAAATCCCTAACTAAGAAGACCCTGACCTTCAATTGCATCACCATGACTAGTTAACTGTAGTAGACCTTGACCATATACACCCAAGTTTGCATTAGAACTAATGACAGAATTCTCCTGCAAAGAAAAGGAATTAACATGATTACCAAAACTTTTAATCATAGCTGAAGATTGAGCAATAAAATAAGGAAAAAGACTAAGAAATTCATGATGAAATCCAAGCATCATACCCTTAGAATAACCAGATTCCTTACTTCAAGGATAGATGCTGTGACAACAGTGTTTCCACCACCATTTATTTGTAATTTAGTTAATTCAGTTAATTCGGTTAACCGACAGAATTAACCAAAAAAATTTCGGTTCGATTATTTTTTTTTTAAAAAATTTTGGTTCGGTTAACGGTTAAAAGTTTTAAAGGATCGATTAATTCGGTTAATGGTATTTCGGGTCGGTTAACCGACTGAACACTCCTACTACCTGCTCATCAATGTGAACACTTCTTTCAAAGATTATCGGGGTCCACCTAAGCATAAAAACCTTGTACTATCTTAAAGGGAATAACAGAATAGGTCTCACTACATAAGTCCTGCATGCACTCCATGATGGCAACTCCTTAGTAATAGCTTGCCATGTCACCCCTACCACACAAAGGCCATCTTCTATAAATATCTTTCAAGACAAAGGAAAAGTGATCTCTTCACTATTAGCAACATTGAGCATTTACTCTCTACAATTAGCCTTCTCAACCTTTCTCTTCCTTTTGTCTTTCTCCGGCTCTCTACTTATCTAGGTGAACGGTCTCCTCCACTTCACCACCTTCTCTTCCTTATCTCCTCCCTTATTAATACCACTCATCAACAATTATCATTAAATATTAACTGAATCGCCTCAAGGCTACCACCTCAACTATCACTTTGCCGCATCCCCTATTCCATGTAGGCCATTTAATATGCCTCGTAACTCCATTTGCAACATCGAAAAATTCCTATAATATGACAATATCCTATGATACAAGCCAAAAATAAAATAAAAATATATTGCACATATATTGATATAATATTATTTTAAGTATTTAATTATTGATGAAATTGAATTTGTGCGATCAAACAAATATATTATCTTAATAAATACATTATAGGTGCAATAAACATAATTTTATCTCATATTAACTTATAATTTTATCATTTTTTAATGAATTAAATAGAAGTTGAAGTGAAATTTTATGATATATGATATTGATTGGGCTCATAAAAAGTACTAGATAATTAACATGCTTAGTATGCAATGAATGAAAACACCACAAACATAATTACTGGGAAAACAAACACAAGCGATTCACTGACGTCCTGTTGTGATCCAATATTGGATGACCACATTGCAGCTCCTCACTGATAGTTTTATGCATCAATAAAACAATATTTTACATCGTATTTTAATTTTTTATTTCATATTTATTTAATTGCCATTGGGGGACACATGATTCACGATTTCATATGGGAAATCTAGTGATCGTCGGGTGCTATCTACTGGTTAAATTTTAAATTTGGAGCAAAGGGTAAAGATTTTGTCGGATTGCATGCAATAATTGTTTTCATAGCATTATTAATTCTTGAAATAGAAAGGCAATCTTAATGGAATAGACGAGATTAGTTTGCATGGAGATGAGAATTTTATTAATTTTTATTTTTAAATTAATGCAATTTTAATAGGTGTTTCCGTTCAACATTTTGGATGGTATTTGGGTTGATCACTAGTTATCAACCATTGGTCTGAATTTTATATATCCATCTCTATTTCGTCTTTGACTTAAAGTGGAAGAAATTTGTAGACAAGAATGAGCATGAAATCTGTTTCGTTCAGCTTTCATCTCCTTCTTCTTCTCCTACTTGTCATGGTAATATATTCATCCATTAAAACTTAAGGAGTTTAAGATGTTTTGTGTTTAGAACTTATTCCGTTGACCTTTTTGCAGCATGGCGATGGAAGTGGAACCAAGGAGATGGCTGATGATTTAATCTCCAAAGGGAACAGTGTTCTGAGGCTCCATAGCCCAAAGGGAACAGTGTTCTGAGGCTCCATAGCATGGATCATGATCGGCAAACTGAAGATGATGGCACTACAGTTCAATCAAGGGTAGATCCATTATCTCACATGGATCACATGGATCTATCAGTGATGGTGTTTTTCACCTTGAAAGATCGCAAAGTTGGAAACTGTTAGAATTAAGTGACCCGAATCCTTATTTAAATAAAATACAGTGGTAAAATAAAATAAAAGAAAAATCCCTATAGAACTACACTTCTTTTATTTTATTTTAGAATAAGGTTTTTTAAACCTTATTAAACTCCATCTATTTGATATTGATTAGAATGAGGTGTTTCAATCTTACTACACTCCTATTAGAATATGGTTTTATAAGCCTATAAATAGACATAGTCTAGTCCTCTTGTAATTATTCGAATTTGACATAGTGAATTTTCTTCTACTCTGCTCGTAATTTTTTCTCGAAATGGTTTCCATGTAAAATCTGCGTGTTCTTTATTTCTATTTCTCTTTTCTTTGTGATATATTATCATTACCGACGTTATATTTTTCACAAATTAGTATTAGAGCTTCCGAGTTGTTCATCTCGATCACGGTAATGATGTCTTTGAAGTATGAAATTTCATTGTTGGATTGCAACACCAGATTTGCGTTGTGACAGATTAAGATGCAAGCAGTTCTTGGACAGATGAATCTAGAGGTGCCCTGCTTGGGATAGATAAGATGCCTTCGACATTAACGAATGAAGAGAAGAAACGTAAGGATCGAAAGGCGTTAACACAATTACATCTGCATTTGTCCAACGAAATTTTTTAGGATGTGATGAAGGAGAAGACCGCCGCTGCATTATGGAAGAGGCTGGAACAAATATGTATGTCGAAAACTCTAACCAGCAAGTTGTATATGAAGCAACGTCTTCATGATCATCGTTTGGAGGAAGGTGTGTCTGTGCACGAACACTTAACAGTGCTTAAAGAAATTCTCTCAAACTTGGAGGCCATGGAGGCTCAGTATGATAAGGAAGATCTAGGGTTGATTCTACTTTGTTCATTGCCCCCGTCTTATTCAACCTTTAGAGACACGATTTTATAAAGCCGCGAGTCTCTCACAGTTGATGAGGTTTATGATTCTTTGACCTCGTATGATAAGATGAAGCATCTTGTGGTTAAAACCGACTCTCAGGGAGAGGGTCTCATTGTTCATGGGAGACAAGATTAGAATGCTGATGATGATCGTGGAAAGACACATGAACAAAATCCTCGCAGTAAATTTAAGGGTAGATCGGAGTCTTCAAACAGAGGTAAAACTTGTAACTTCTGCAAGAAGAAATGGAACATTAAATCTGAGTGCTATAAGCTACAGAATAAGATAAAAAAGGAGGCTGCAAATCCAAAGGGAAAACAACCAAAAAGTTCTAGTGAAGCTGATTTTGTAGAAGACTACAGCAATGATGAACTTCTAGTCGCTTCTGTCAACAATTCTAAAGTGAGCGATGAGCGGATTCTTGATTCGGGCTGCACCTTCCACATGAGTCCCAATCGGGATTGGTTTACAACTTACAAAACAGATTATTTTAAAGATCCACACGGCCAAGCCTTTTCCCACACAGGCTAAGCAAATGCCCATGTGAGCCACACGGGCTGGCCACATGCCCATGTGCCAGCCCGTGTCGATTTCAAACCCTACTTCCCTAATATGCGAAAAAGCTAATTTTTAGGGTTTCTGAGCATTCTAAAGTTTATAAATACGTACTAGAAGAGGACTTAAAAGAGCACGCAGAGTAGAACGAAGAAATTACTCGAAGAACACCGTCGGAATCAACTTAGAAGCAGGATCTCCTTCAAGATTGAAGATCTCCAGTCAACTTCTCTAGAAGTTTTTGAGTTTCTTTATGTTTTGTTGTTTTCCTAATTTTGAGATGTTTTTCCCCCCAAAGTATGAACTAAATTCTCTAGATACCTAGGGAAGATGAAACTTATGATGAATCTTAATATTTAATTTTTCTGAATTACATGATAAATATTTGTTCTTGATCTCAATTATGTGTACTTACTTCACGTGTTAATTTTTTCAGGATATTAAATCATGATTGATGTGCTTATTTCAGTGGAGCAAAAGTCCCTGTTTAAGAGTAGATCGGGCATAATTGAGTGAAGTTGCATGCAATCCTAGAAATAGGACGACATAAATCTACCGGATTAGAGTTAAATCTAATAGGGGAATTCATAAATCGAGTTAATGCGACAATAGGAGTTTTAATTAGAAAGAGATTTCAATTAATCAACCTAGAGTCAATTATTTTTACTGTCGAATGAGATATTAATATAATTTAGAGATTTCTATGGATCAAGGCAAGTGAATAAATCATTTAACTCAGATTCAAATAATAAGTGAAGTATAGGTGGATTTTTTCCTGGTTATTGTCTTTGTCATTGGTTTTCTTTGAATAGTTTCCCAATTCATTCTCTGTCGAGTCTTTAGTAATCAGTTTAATTTTAGATTAAAAACAACCCTTCAATCTATAGGCTAGATAATAGAAAGATAGCAAGTACTACTACTATTTTTAGTTCTCGTGGATACGATATTCCCGACTCACCACAGTTATACTACTATTTAATAGGTGCGCTTGCCTTTGTCGTGATTGTAGTTTAGTTAGTGTTAGTAAATTACATCATCATCCACTATCAATGAAGCTTTTGCCCGCATGTCCATGCAAATGCAAACGTAAAAGGAGAAAAATAGACCACATATCTAGACTAATAGAAAATATTGTTCTCATAGATAGCCAATCCAATAACATTACTAACAAAAAAATATCCAGGTGTCAAGTTGTAGTCCCATAAGGAGATTGTTTATATATACTAGCCTTCACAAAGATTATTTATAGCTATTGGCTATAGCCCATCTTTGAAAAGTCAAAGATGGGGGCTATAGCAAGTTGGAAGCAAATTGGTAATAGTTAGGCACCGAAAGTTTTTTTAGCATGGGATAATTGCAATTTTGGTCCCTATTTGAATAGGTAATTTGCAAGTTGATCCCTGAACCTCAACTATAAATAGGCCTAACCATTTCTCATTTTCTTCATCCCACAATTTGCCATTCTCTACTTAAGGCATTGTTCTCTCTCCCTATTTGTATATTTTCACTTGTAATTTTGGAGTGAAATATATTTGTTAGTGCCCGAGGACGTAGGCGAAATTTGCCGAACCTCGTTAAAATTCTGGTGTTCTTTATTTTTTTATTTTTCATATCTTGTGAGTGTGATTGTAGTTATTTATTGTGCTATTAAATTACGATAGAGGGATATTCTGGCTAGGAAAGATCTGGTACTTAAGCGATCCTCGTGATCCACCTCTCTTTCCTGGGAATTGAACTCAGTGTGATTTTTCAGTACAATAATTATACTCTTTTACACGCTTCCGCACAACAATTGGTATCAGAGCTAGATTCGTACTTGGGGAGTACAATCGTTTGTGGCACTATTCACGTATACGGTACTGTTCACGTATACAGTAGTTGGGATTGAGGAGAAAAATGGCACAGGCATCGTCATCAGCAAGGACTACGGTGACCAATGCAAAATTTGAAGTAGAGAAATTTGATGGTACCAATAATTTTGGTATGTGGCAATGTGAGATCCTGGATGTCTTATGTCAGCAAGAGCTGGATATAGCCCTTGAAGTAAAACCTGACAATATGGATGACAAGGAGTGGGCCAAGATAAATAGACAAGCGTGTGGTACAATCCGTCTATGTTTGGCCAAAGAGCAGAAGTACTCTGTCATGAGGGAGACATCAGCGAAGAAATTGTGGGATACATTGGAAGAAAAGTTTCTAACGAAAAGCCTTGAAAATAGGCTTTATATGAAAAAGAAACTTTTTCGATTCACGTATGCACCCGGTATGTCGATGAATGACCATGTGAACTCATTCAATAAAATTTTAGCAGACTTGCTAAATTTGGATGAGAAATTTGGAGACGAAGACAAGGCATTATTGTTGTTGAATTCCCTTCCTGATGAATATGATCATCTTACCACCACATTGCTTCATGGGAAGGATACAATCACATTTGATGCAGTCTGTAGTGCGTTGTATAGATCTGAGACTCGAAAGAAAGATAAGAGAGATCACAGAGATACAACTGTAGAAGTCTTGACAGCAAGAGGTCGTTCAAGCAGCAGCAAGCCTGGTAGAAGGGGAAAGTCCAAAGGGAGACTCTCCAAAGATGAGTGTGCCTTTTGTCGTGAGAAAGGGCATTGGAAAAAGAATTGTCCTAAGTTACAAAAGGGCAAGGCTATTTCTAATGCATGTGTAGCAGAACATGATGAGGAGTCAGACTTTAGCTTGGTTGGCATGGCAATGGCATGTCATACTGATGAGTGGATTTTGGATTCGGGATGTACTTACCATATGTGTCCTAATAAGGACTGGTTTTCTAGTCTTACAGAACTAGAAGGTGGAGTTGTTCTTATGGGCAATGACAATGCTTGTAAGACAATGGGAGTAGGTACAATCCAATTGAAGAATCACGACGGCTCAATCCAAGTCTTGACTGATGTTCGCTACGTACCTAGCTTGAAGAAAAATCTCATCTCATTAGGGGCCTTAGAATCTAAAGGGCTCAAAATCACTTTGAGAGATGGATTACTGAAGGTAGCAGCTGGGAATTTGACGGTGATGAAAGGCACAAGAAGAAATAACTTGTATTTTTAAATGGAAGTACAGTTATTGGATCAGCATCAACAGTTTCTGCGAAAGATGTAGATTCAGAGGCTACCAGGTTATGGCATATGCGATTGGGACATGCTGGTGAAAAAGCTTTGCAGACTTTGGCGAAGCAAGGCTTGTTGAAAGGTGCAAATTCTTGCAAATTGGAATTCTGTGAACATTGTGTTCTGGGCAAGCAGACAAGGGTAAAGTTTGGTTCAGCAATTCACAATACGAAAGGAATTCTGGACTACGTTCACAGTGATGTGTGGGGACCTACCAAAGTGGCTTCTTTGGGAGGTATGCACTATTTTGTTACTTTTGTTGATGATTATTCAAGAAAAGTATGAGTGTATCTAATGAAAAGAAAAAGTGAAGTATTGGGTGTATTTCTGAAATGGAAGAAGATGATGGAAACTCAAACTGGTCGAAAGGTCAAACGACTTCGATCAGATAATGGTACTGAGTACAAAAACGATCCATTTCTTCAAGTATGTCAAGATGAGGTCATCGTGCGACACTTCACTGTTCGGGATACACCACAGCAGAATGGGGTGGCAGAACGCATGAATCGAACTATACTGGAGAAAGTTCGATGTATGTTGTCCAATGCTGGATTGGGCAAGGAATTTTGGGCTGAGGCTGTTACATATGCGTGCCATCTAATTAACCGTTTGCCATCAGCTGCAATAAATGGCAAAACTCCTATGGAGATGTGGACTGGTAAATCTGCTACTGACTATGATTCTTTACATGTTTTTGGTTCCACTGCATATTATCATGTAAAAGAATCGAAGTTAGACCCAAGAGCAAAGAAAGCACTATTCTTGGGTATAACTAGTGGAGTAAAAGGATATCGTCTCTGGTGTCCTGATACAAGGAAGATTGTCTTTAGCAGAGATGTGACTTTTGATGAATCAACCATGTTAAAGGATTCACAAAAGGATGACAAAACCAGTAGTACTTTGCAGCAGGTGGAGCTTGAAAAGGTTAATAATGATCCAGTTGATATTGGAACAACAAATGATGAAGAAGTTCCGACCCAAGAACTTCTACAGCAACAAGATTCAATTGCATATAGGAGGCCAAGAAGAGAGATTCGAAAGCCTGCTCGCTTTGATGATATAGTGGCCTATGCACTTCCAATTGATGATGATGCTCCTTCTACTTACACAGAAGCAATAAGTAACCCTGATGGTGTAAAGTGGAAGCAAGCCATGAATGAAGAAATGCAGTCTCTTCATCAAAATAGGACTTGGGAGTTGATGACACTTCCCAAGGGAAAGAAGGCAATTGGATGCAAATGGGATATGCAAAGAAGGAAGGATTTCTTGGTAAAAATGAAATTCGGTACAAGGCTAGATTGGTAGCAAAGGGTTATGCTCAGAAAGAAGGAATAGACTACAATGAAGTGTTTTCTCCAGTTGTGAAGCATTCGTCTATTCGGATTTTGCTAGCCTTGGTTGCGCAATATGATCTTGAACTAGTTCAGCTTGATGTGAAGACCGCATTTTTACATGGTGATTTGGAAGAGGAAATCTATATGACTCAGCTAGATGGATTCAAGGTTGCTGGTAAAGAAACTTGGGTTTGCAAACTGACAAGTCGCTTTATGGATTGAAGCAATCCCGAGGCAGTGGTACAAGCGATTTGATCAGTTCATGAAAGGGCAAAGGTACACAAGAAGTAAATTTGACCATTGCGTGTATTTCCAGAAGCTACAAGAAGGAACTTTCATATACTTGCTCTTATATGTTGATGATATGCTAATAGCATCTAAGAGCAAAGTTGAGATTGAGAGATTGAAGACTCAACTCAATCTCGAGTTTGAAATGAAAGATCTTGGTGAAGCTAAGAAGATTCTTGGCATGGAAATATGTAGAGATAGAGCCCATGGCAGAGTTAGCTTGTCTCAGAAGCAGTATTTGAAGAAGGTACTACAGCAGTTTGGCATGAACGAGCAGACAAAACCTGTAAGTACCCCGTTGGCTTCTCATTTCAAGCTTTCTGCACAACTATCTCCTTCGACGAATACGGAACGAGAATACATGTTGCAAGTTCCATACTCCAATGCAGTGGGTAGCTTGATGTATGCAATGGTGTGTACAAGACCCGACATTTCACAGGCAGTTAGTATAGTGAGCAGGTATATGCATAATCCTGGAAAAGGACATTGGCAAGCTGTGAAATGGATTCTACGGTATATTCAAAAGACCGTAGATTTTGGATTACTGTTCGAGCAGGATAATACACTTGGTGAAGGTGTTATTGGGTACGTTGATTCTGATTATGCCGGTGATTTGGATAAACGAAGATCAACCACCGGTTACGTGTTTACACTTGCTGGAGGACCAATCAGTTGGAAGTCTACTCTACAGTCTACAGTTGCATTGTCAACCACAAAAGCCGAATACATGGCTGTAACAGAGGCTGTAAAGGAAGCTATTTGGTTACAAGGCACGGTTAAAACCTTGGGATTGGTTTAGGAGCATATTAACGTGTATTGTGATAGTCAAAGTGCTATTCATTTAGCAAAGAATCAAGTCTATCATGCACGTACAAAGCATATCGATGTACGATTCCATTTTGTGCGGGAAATTATTGATGAAGGGAAAATTCGCCTTCAGAAGATTAAGACTGCAGATAATCCCGCAGATATGACCAAGGTGGTAACAGCAACCAAGTTCGAACATTGTTTGAACTTGATCAATATCCTGCGAGTTTAACAGTTGAAGAAGGCACTATCAAGTATTGTTGGCAAAGGAAGAAAGAATTGTGTGAAGATAAGATTATCCTAATCAAATCTTCAAGGTGGAGATTATTGGCTATAGCCCATCTTTGAAAAGTCAAAGATGGGGGCTATAGCAAGTTGGAAGCAAATTGGCAATAGTTAGGCACCGAAAGTTTTTTGGCATGGGATAATTGCAATTTTGGTCCCTATTTGAATAGGTAATTTGCAAGTTGATCCCTGAACCTCAACTATAAATAGGCCTAACCATTTCTCATTTTCTTCATCCCACAATTTGTCATTCTCTACTTAAGGCATTGTTCTCTCTCCCTATTTGTATATTTCACTTGTAATTTGGAGTGAAATATATTTGTTAGTGCCCGAGGACGTAGGCGAAATTTGCCGAACCTCGTTAAAATTCTGGTGTTCTTTATTTTTTATTTTTCATATCTTGTGAGTGTGATTGTAGTTATTTATTGTGCTATTAAATTACGATAGAGGGATATTCTGGCTAGGAAAGATCTGGTACTTAAGCGATCCTCGTGATCCACCTCTCTTTCCTAGGAATTGAACTCAGTGTGATTTTTCATACAATAATTATACTCTTTTACACGCTTCCGACAACAAATA